>JAMKCH010012171.1:0-65703 GCA_023653785.1 Ophioderma brevispina
TATAGAGTAAGGTGCGCGTGTGGGGGTCTTAAAAGGTGCAGTTCGTTATCCCACATTCAAGTACTCTCGTGGGTTCAAGCTCCCGGGCGAGTATCATATTTCAGATGAATTAATAGCGATACTGATGCTCTGGAAGGATTGAATCGTTTTTTAAAACACTTTACCGTCGTATTCAGGAGACTGCATCAGTTGCAGTCATCCTTTGAAGTTTTGATCCGACAATAGATCATCTGCGAGCATACACGGTGATATAAATGTTTATACGAACAAGGAATAAAAGTCGTATGGTATGGGTGCATGGCTCATGTTGGATCTATGGAAATGAAGAGCTGATTTGCGTTGCCAAAAAGCTGCGTCCCGTTGAAAAATGTTGATTATCATTGGTCCACTCATAGTCTGAATTAAACCATTTACAAGGCCAGACATGAAAGTTCGCATGGCAAAAGTCAATTGGACCCAATAGTACGTCCTCTTTACATTAATAACAACCAAACAATCTCCTTAACAGGATAATTGGAAAAGTTTCAAGAGACTTGGAGGTTCAATTTCTTCAGTTGAGACTCGGTAAAGTTTGTTCTGAATAGTTATCTGTTCATATCAACACACATCCGGACGGCTTGTGCGCCACTTGCAGATGCAAGGATGATGTGAAGCATTTCTTACTAGAATGTTCCCAAATTGTGAACCAGAGGGGAAAAATTCTCTTTAATAATTTCAGCCACTTCATTACGAGTTGTGGTGTGTTTATAGGAGGTAAATCTCCCCTATTAGGGAAAGTCATGGATTATGTCAAGCAATGTACAACTATTAAGGGTTTAGATCCCTATTCATCTCTGTCCATCATATTGTTCGTCTAGTTCAGCTGTCGAATAATGGTGTTGAGGGTAGGCCAAGCATGATTGGGAGAAGATGTGACCTGATGAAGCGAAAGCCCACGGGGCCGGGTCCTTAATGTGGTAGTGTACGCACGCCCAATCAGGTGCTGTGGTTTGGTAGGGCTGTAGCGTAGGTTTTGGTACAACATGCTTGGCAGGCTAGTAGACATGTTTTGATGTTTTCAAAACTTATCTTGCATAATATGGACATTCCCAGTCAGATTATTTCCAATCCTTCATTAGCTTTGGTATAGTGTTTTTTGTATAATGGAGGTGAGGTTCTTGGTCGCAAATAGTCATTTCTGCTGTGAAAGCGCCATTTAAAACAATATAATAATAATACTAATTAAGTTTTCATTGTCACATCTATGTTGTCCATCATATTGTTCGTCTAGTTAGCCTGCTATAGGTTGAGGGTAGGCCAAACCTGATGGGAGATGGTGACCTGCTGAAGCGCAGCCCACGGTCCTTAAAATGTGGGTGTACGGCACGCCCAGTCAGGTGCTGTGGTTTGGTAGGGCTGTAGCGTAGGTTTGGGACTACAATGTGTGGCAGGCTATAGACATGTTTTGATGTTTTCTGCATATTTATGACTATCCAATTTCAGATTATTTCCATCCTTGTCAGTTGGTATAGTTGTTTTCTGTAATGAGGTTGAGGTTCTTGGCGCAAAATAGTCATTGATGCTGAAAGCGACACTTAATAATAGATAAAAGAATAATAATAATATAAAGTTGTGGGTTAATTGTCGCGGTAAAGATTAACATCGGTCTGGGAAAACCCAAAATCCACGTATTGTTATTCTAATTCTCTCAAGGCCTTCCGAGGATAATCCTATTCAGATTTCTGGCTCGAGAAAAATTCTCAGTTCGTGGTTGTTTCTTCATTGCGTAAAAATTCCGGGTCATCGGGAATCAGCGAAATTAGGCACCGATGAGTGATGCTGCAAAGTAAAAGACTCGAAAGATGGCCGCATCCATGGAAACCGATCAAAACGCCCGGGGGCGGGGGGGTTCTTGGATGTTGCGCGGAAACCCAAAGAATGCTCGTTCGGGGAAAAAAAGAGGAACTAACGGCAATGCGGGACTACCACTAGGGTATCAAATTCCAATTAATCAAGTTTCAGTCCCGCTGGGATACAAATTCAGTTGTGATGTGACTGATTCAATGATACAATGGAAAATTAACCTTAAAAATTCAAGAAAAAATAACCTTACGGTGTATTTTTTCTTGCAGTAGTACAAGTGTCATTTTCTTGGCTATTTTAAATGTGAGTCTTTTTTCATGCATAGAGAACAGGTCCCCACATGGGGTAATCTCACTGCAAAGGAACCTACAATCTTCAATCAATTTTCATTTGTTCATCATAGAAAGACCACGCAAAAACAAATGTTAAATAATTATGCAAATAATGCATTACAGTGGAAAAATAAATTTTACAATATAAATCAAACTATTTTGCATACAAGTAAAGATGTTTATAATACATAAGTGTAATTTCAAAAGAAGAGTATATAACCTGAGATAATATAGTGTAAAAATATTTAAAAAGGCCGTAAGGATGTCATAGTTATATTGTAAGGATGTCTATTAATAGAGTATAAACTGGATAATATAGGGAAATATATTTAAAAAGGACAGTAGCGATGTAATATTTATACTGTCCCGGTAGGTGTAGATTTTCACTGAAAAATAGTAAATTCGCAATTGAAAATTGGTCCCGTTAGATGGTCACTTTTCAGAACCCCTGGAAACGAGCACGGGTGCCCAACGAAAATCCACGACACCCCCCGGTCCAACTTTCAAATTTAGTCAATCTTTCATTCTTAGTTTTTCACACTGGGCAGTCTTGGGCAGTTAAAGCGAATTCATAAGATGTACACTATTAATTTTATATAACGAAAAAACAAACAACAAATCCACACTGGGGCAGCCAGCCGGAACATGTTGTAATATGCAAATAGTTTTAAACTTTTAGACGATTTTCTTTCAAAATTTCTACACTCATGATTGCACAAACAACCCTCTCTATGAAGCCTGTATAGAAATTCTAGGGACAAGTCCCAAACGATAGTCACAGACGGCAATTCGCGCATGAGTAGTACATTTCTGACTGACCTAGTTCAAAATCACCTCGTTGCAATATTACCACACAACCGACCGAATAGAGTAAATCTGTGGTATATTGACGGTATTGCAATCATGCGTTGACCGCGCCACAAACACGCGGTTCCGCGCATATAGTTATGACAGCAATTAATACTTCCATTGCATTCCCAATTCAAACTTGGTCCACTGCCGGAAAATAGCCATGCATATTTGCATGTTCAACTTTTAGATTAAATGTCCACTTGCAATGATGAAACTGCTGGGTTCAGGAAGATCGAAGTAATTAAAGACACAGATAGTAAATCCATAGTAACTAATATGAGCCCTCATAATCTCGATTATTTAGGAGTACTTTTTCAACCCTCATTTCTTCCGGATTGACTATGGCGCAACGTTACCAACACAAAAACAAGTCAAAAAAGTCTTATTTAAATGTTGTTTCAGTAGATTAGCCGAGACATACTGATTTCCCATTATCATTGCCGCATATAATTTGACCACCTGAGGTCTCGAACGTTCAGGGAACAACAATTTCAGAATTTTCGAAATCTCCCCAAGATGTATCAAAATATTATGACGGTCAACCATCAGTAATGAGAGTAATTGGCGGTGCTCTTCAATTGTAATTGATACGAGAGATGTCGTGGATTGCTCGCCGATCATCTATCGCGGGAGAGGGATTATGATCAAAGGTTCGCTGTTGAATCCGTTCCTTTGTGCGGGTGAATGGATAAACAGATATATTAAAATCGGATTGTGGAAAAGTCGTTGTGTGGTTCCTTCTATCTATTTCTTCCAGGGTTTGAAGGGGGGGGGGGGGGGACAAGAGTATTGTTGGTAAGTTCGAGCCTTTTATAAACCAGTGATAGAATACAGGGTGAGTAAAAAAAATCTATCGATTATTGGTATCGTAGGAAAGCCTATTTCATTATCTTTAATTTACTGCAAAGATTATTTCCAATCGGATAAGGCATAGGCCGAAAGCTACCACTCCGTTTGATCAAGTAGCAAACTTTACCGCTAGATCCACGGATTCCCATTGAAGGCATGGCGGCTCAAATAAGCAAAATTATTTCCCAAATGATGATAAGGGTATGTCCATATTTATGTCAATAAAGTGGTATCTTCTTAAAGGTTGTGCAAAGCAGGAGTGATAATGCCTAATATTTGAAACACTTTTTTCAGTTGTGGCTAGTTGGTAGATAATAAAGAACAACACTTTAAACCTCAAAAGGTTTTGTCACAGATGTCTGTTCCTTCATATGGTTTATGATTTCATGTCATCGCCTCCAGAAGAAACGGATACATGTATTCAAGGTTAATTATTTTTCAAATGATTTTTGTGAGTGAGGAGGCCGTAGAAAACGTTGAAGGCATCGTTAGACTGGTTCCATTTTTCAAAAAGAAAACTAGTAGAAGAATTTTTGAGTAAAAGCATGAAATCGTGTTTCTATAGGCAAATTGTATGGATTCCAAATCTTCAAGCTAATTTTAGGGGAAGTGTGCCTAGTTGTTAAAATTCAAAATGACGGCCATTGTTAACATTTTTTGTACATAAATCAAGATTAGGCTTGTTTAAGACTTCATTTTAGTGTCTATACATATGTTTTCAGGGTCGAGAACTCACTAGATCATCCGTTAAGGTATTATGCCATTATTGAGCAATTAATTTGCATAAATTTGAATGCCGCCATTTGAATTTGTGGAAGGCCAATTAACTGTCAACATACCTAATGCTATAATGTCATGCGCTAATTAGTTGGGAGCAAAGTGTATTACATGCGTGAAACTACCAAATATTACCCGTTTTCACACTTAATGGAGTAATCATCACCTTGTTTGAGATCCTATAAACCTATATTGTTGTAAAGCTACAAAATGTAAGGAGACAAAATGCAACTTGTATGTGCATATACCGGGTGCCACCATAACGTTTTATGAAGATTATTCGGAGAAACGGATTTTTCCACCGCAGAGAATGGGTGTATGGGTCCATTTGTCCGTCATTTTTTTGTTTGTTTTTTTTTATTTTTTTGTTTTGTGTTGGCGACGGTCCTAAGCCCAGTCATCGGCCCATCACACATCCCGGGGGCTTGCGGCTCCGTTGACCAATCGGCGTCAACCTTTGTCCTCCCTAGCTTTGGCCTTTTTCCGCCAACCGTCATCACATAGCCTCAGATCTGCGTAGGAGATGGTCATGGTTTTTGGCGACTTGACAATAAATTGTTTTGCTAAATGAAATTGTCCTTGGCTAATGATGTGCTTAATGGATAATTGAGCTGAAAGATATTGCAAGGCTTCAACTGTGTCCTATCTTCCTTTTGTATGCAATATTTAGTATTTTCGCCATTCAGTGTTTCGAATGTATAAGAAGATGATTTCCAGTGGATGTAAATTCCGTGTTTATTGCGGGGAGTATATGGCGTGACGCTGATAGGGACCAGCTATTTCCTTGCCTGATATTCCGTATCGCCGCGTCGTTCAAGGAGTTGGAACTATATTTCAGAAAATCACGGATTTTAGTGCCTTGAGGGACGGGTTAAGACGTTTGCCGTTCAGAATTTATTTACTCTAATAGGACAATATAGTTAAAAGTCAATATTCAGGCTTTGATGTTGTGGTTTTTTCATTCAATCTGAACCTGTTCTTCCGTGCCTATCTAAAACAAACAACAGGCAACTTTCTAAAACGCCATTCATGTTGTGTCAGGAAGCAGAATTCGACGTATTGAGTACACTAAACGAACAGTTTTTGTGATACGTATAACTACATTTGGTATGAACAAACTTAAGCCTTAAGTGGTGTCCTCGTTTCTCCAAAGATGCCATGTTTAACTTGCATGAATTGGGTGACTCGAGCTCCAGAAAATTAACTTGACAATGCCGATTGAACAAGCGAACAAAAGGAACAGTTGTCGTTATGGGTGAACTGTCATTCTGTTGTTGACACCAAATCACCTATCTGTTAGGTTTGCCCTCCAAATCAACCCCTTGTGGAAGAATGTGATTGACTTTGTCCACGGGTATTAAATCTACATCTATCACCATTAAGTTTAATGAGTCAGTATATGGTTTATTGGTATCATCATAAACCAAGCGGTTAATAATAACCGTCACATGCAGGCAACTGGGGGCCAAAGGCTCAACTTCAACTTTATGTGCAATCGGTCAGTCATTATAACCATTAATTTAACTCAGAACGTTGGTTATAAATTTTATGCTTCGTCCCTATAGCATTCTCATTTAATCGGGTTGCAGCTTTTTCATTCAACATACACCTTTGCTTGCTACAGAGTGAACCGCGTTCTTGTCTGTTATTTCCACCATAACGACATTTGCACCTAACAGTGGGACTACATGTTAATCGGTGTTTTTCTGAATGCTTTAAAATCTAAGTCGTTTCATTGATTTTGATAGTCAGCAAATTGGATTTCAACAATGTGTCCTATGGTGTCCTCATGCAATTCGGCCGATTGATGCGATCACAACCGATTTTAGTCAATCGGATTGGCATTGATTACAGCTTATAATCCACGTTGTATTCTCATTTACTGGTTCGAGGTCTTATTCACTTAGTTGATTGATTCGCTCGTATAGGCCTATTCAACTGCCCTTGTGGCTTATTTAATAGCTCGTCACGGTTAATAGGTTGTTAATGCCCATATTGCCCATTGCACATAAACAATAAACTGCATGATATACTGGGGCGTTGCTAAATAGCTGGCGGGCTTAAATATTCAAGTTTTTTTCCTTATTAAAGTTCCAGCCCTTTTATTATTTTGTTTAGGTACCCCATCTTGTCAAATCAAATTGAAGGTATGTTGCTTTGGAACTAAATGTGATATACGTGTTCGAACCTACTTTTATTTATTTTGGTTTGGAAAGTTGCCTAGTTTCTTTGCGTCCCTATTATTTTATTAATCATTCGCTCTTGCAACAGTGGCCACACGGGACAATTTTGACGTGCTGCACATAAATACAACGATTTCACACACACGGTGAAAAGTTTCTGTATACACATACAGAGCCTTTCATTGAAAGTAAAATCAAAACCTCCCAAACCAAAGATCTCGCTTTCAAGAAACACATACACAACTATGTACGCACCGCACACACTCTCTCACTTATTTACACACACACACGCTTGTACACACTCTCACACCTGCACATAAGTATCACATAACTGTGCCTTTGGGTTGCTGGTCGTTTTAACGCAGAGACCTTGTAATTCGGGTATCCTTGATTTAATAACTTTGTTTGTGCTGTTTTCCATCTAATGAAATCAGGTCGTAATATATGGTTGTTGGAATTTTATTTTTAAAATCCCTTGCATACGTACCCTACTGTACCCTCTGCTATATCGAATCGTGTGCGTATTAATAAGTGAGGTTTGAACATTGTACCTTTTTTGTAAATTAATTTGGTATATTGGGTGTTGTGGCGAGTTTACAATGTGCCCCACACATGTGTAAATTCTCCCTTTGTTTCTAGTTTGCTCCACACATGGCGGCTCATCCATTTTTTCTAAAAAAAAATCAAAAATTTGGCATTTGTAATTCTAGGCTATTGGTTATGAGGTAACTACCCAGTAACATAACAGTTTTTGTTTGGGTATAAACACCTTATTTGATTCCACAGCCATTCAAAGTGCACTTAAAACCTTAGTCCTGCCAAAAGAGTTGATTGCTGCCGTGCTTAAATTACAGAAACTATTATGCACCTTTGGTGCAGTTTGGTTCATATGTAATTTAAGGTTGTAGATTTGAGCCCCTTGAGCCCCGTGTCACACCAAGGTGGTTTTGTGCTCTTGGGGCATGGCACTGTACCGAGCCTCGCTTTGTCTCTCTTCTCTCCCACCCAGGAGTATGAATGGGTACCTGCATATATATTATTGGGAGTGCAAAAGTCTGGTCAGTGCTGGAATGTGTGACGAACCCACAGCATCATTAAAATTATGATGTAGTCTGGCCCAACACCATTGACAGAAGCTGGTCCGCATGCGGGCGGGGCGCAACCTTTTGCATTTGCCTTTTATGCTGTGCATATTTTGAAGGTCACAGCTCTTAAGGTCCATGTTAACAGCATATCTGTAGTCCTCATCTACATTGCGCCAATATTTTGGTAAATGAGGGCGCATGTGCTAATGTTTTTCTATTTACCGGTACCTGACTTGTTAAGGCATTCGTTATTTGGCAAGAGCCATCATCCTGAATTAATCTTTAAGAAAACTCATGTTTTTATTGATGAGCCTCAAAAATTATCGCATGGGGTAATTAGCTTCGGTAATAATTGCATTGTTGGGTTTGTTTGGTATAAGACCTCCTCGAATGGAGGTTCAAATCTAATAACTAATTATACGGGCTACCATGACCCCATCCTGCACCCCCCCGGGGATTTTGGAGGGCAACATTTTTGTGAAGCTTAGACCATAAGCAACTGAATTCCGGTTTTGTCTGCAAAATCCCACCCTGGGTTAAACGTGAGTGCGATTTTTCAAATTGCTGCCAAAATACAACCACCGCCCCTTCGGGAGAGAAGCGTCCAACTGCCTAGCAACAAACACAGAAACATCACAGCACTTGATTGATACCAATAGATAGCTAATCCTCCTCTTTCATTGATACAAAATAGTACCAACATGCCCAGCATTACGTCACAATGACTTCATAAAGTTCGCATATTAAAGCAAAATTGCAATTTTCCATAGACACACTAGGGGAAAATTCAATTTTTTTCGCCAAAAATGTTAGGAATATCCAATTTTTCATGCGGTTGTTGGCTCTACTTGATGGGAAATGACTTATTTTATAAAATGAGAGCTTTCATGGTATAAATAATGTTTTTGAGAAGGTCGCTAAATTACGAAATATCAATTTTCCACCCTATATTCAGTACATGTATTTTCATATTTTCCTCAACATATGACGTCAAAGTGATCGTCATAATTGGGGTGCTGGGACTTATTTTGATACCAATGGAAAGAAGAAACCTAAGCTAACCGTGGTAGTACCAAATTTACAGGAAATCGGATGTTCATTACGAAAATCAGCGGAGTGGGGTCGAGTTTGTTACAAAACCCTGCTAGTAACGAGGTTAGTGAAAACGTGACAAGATGTGTCGATGCTCCCCTAACCTTTTGGTAATCGACAGATTTGCCAGAGCACTTGTATGAGATATTTGTTGAGGATCACATCCAGAATCCAATTTATAAACCTGATTTGGTACTCAGGCAGATGTGGCAGAGCCAGAATTTCCTCCACCAGATGATCATGGTTGAAAGTTAAATGATCGCACTAGATACATTGGCCATCAGGAGAGTTGATGCCAAAAGTTGTCTGATATAATAGTATAGAAAAAAATTGATACATTAGAAGACACTTAAGACATCAACTCAAGAGAGAGAGGAAAGAGAATACTAATTTCCGAATCAAAGAGCTGCATTTAAGCTCGTATAACAAGGAAACATTCATGCTTAAAGATTCGTCGCCATTTAACAATACCAATATTATTAAAATTGGAAATTCTTTCTCATCGTATCCAAACACAGTGGTTCTCAAATTGATCTAGCCAGAGTGGGGTACAATGTCTAGCTGCTTCACTGAATTCTGTAAGGTCCTTGACCTTTGTCATGTTGCACCAACATGGACGATTAAAGATGCTCCAGTGTCCTGATATGATTCCAGGTAGACTCACTTCTGCAGGAAACCTTTGATCGGCCCGGTTCTGGATCTCAATCAGCTGAGACACCGCAACTCAGCCCACGAAAAGCAAGCCCCAGGCGGAAGATGCTCACTAGGCTCAATACCACTAGATGCCACTTGGATGACAGCAAGTCTTTCGTTCCACAACAACTCCCCCAACTCCTTAGAAACTATTTTCAATGACCGACTTGCCTAAGAAACTACTACTACTCTTGGACCGGACCTAAGGCGGTCACATCTGGTCTGTCCAAACCCAGGGTGCTCCATACCAGATACTTGGCACTATCATCATGCTACGCTGCGTCATGTAATTGTCCGCTGGAGGTCTGGCCGAAGACAAGCCAACAGGAGGCATCCAACGACGGGTCAAGCGTTTGGGTGACCCCTCCCATACAAGGCAAGTCATACTCCACACATAAGCAGCACAGGGCAAGCGGCTCGGTCGATCTCAGGGAATGCGGGTAATACAGGGTATGGGGAAAAGCCCCTTGTGGGGTTAAAGGGGCAGAGATGGGGAACTCTTGAGGGGTTATGTCCTTATCTTGAAGCAGTTGAACTATGCTGAACGTTGCGGGGTTCCGGGGCGGAGCCCCCAGAAGCTCTTGGGTTTTTAGCATGTTTCAGGGCATCCGGAGAGCTCTCGGTTTCTCACAATCTGAAGCGATGAACCTACTGCCCCTAAGCGGGGTCCAGGGTTCGGAGCCTGTGAAGCTTCTTGAGTTAAATAGCATGTTTGAGTGCCCTTCCGAGAGATCACAGTTATCTCATTATCTTGAAGGCAGATGAGCTATACTGCCCCTGGAGTGTGGTCAAGGTGACGGAGCCCCGACCCTCTCAGTTTTAGTATGTTTGATTGAGTGCCTTCGGAGAGCTCTCAGTTATAACATTATCTGAGCAGATGAACTATATGCTGAACAGGGGCATGTTGTCCAGGGGGCGGAGCCCATGACCTTTTGGATTTTAGCATGTTTTTCAGCGCATCCGTGCGCTTTCGTTTACCTCACACTCATGAAGCAGATGAACTAATAACTGTGGAATCTTCTGAGTTACATAGCAGTTTGAGGTGCCTTCAGAGAGTCGCGGTTATCTCATGATCTTGAAGCATGGACTATGCTGCCTGTGACAATAACAAAAAATCCTCCCCCTCCCCCTAGTGAAACTTTGCTCCGGTGCCGAAAAATGCCAAAACTTGTCGTAAAAGCTTCTAAGTATCGCTTTCATCCTCTCATCCTTTCTGGTCATTTAGCGAAAAAAATGTGAATAGCACCTTCACCGGGTTAGGGTATGACGTCAAATTCTAAGTTAGGGGGGAGGGTGGTTGCGACCTGAGATATTTTATGTGTATTTTGAAAATCATGTCACATAATGGCTCTAACAAGCGTTATGTTTATGTAAAACTCGTCATTTTGCCATTTCATTTAGCACTGAAAAACCGCATGAAAATCTTATAATCGTACCATTTTTAGCGTAAAAATTGGAATTTTCGCCTATTTTCGTGGAAATGCCAATTTCGCCGACTGCGGATTTGATGACGTCATTGTGACGCATACTAGGTATGTTGGTACTTATTTTGGTATCAATGAAAGAAGAGGACATAGCTATCCATTGTATCAAAATCAAAGCATCGGGTGCTTTGTAAGGAATTCTGGTAACCACCCCCCCTTGGTAATCCGTTACAAAAAAAGCTGTGGTTGTGGTCTATTGTATAGTAGTTATAGAATATGTTTACATAAGCGCCCTCTATATATAAACACTTGAAAAGGTCTAACTACAAAATCATATTTAAGTGTTTACTTTATCCTCAAACTAATCCACTGGTGCATGACAAAGTATATAATTCGGTTACACCGGCCTTTTTCCTTTAAAGAGTCATTAATTTTTTACATAAACAACGGTGTTTCATCATTGTTTTTGGTGGCCATTTTGAAATATGACTCCCTCTAGAGGCAGGTTAAGCATGCCAAAAGGTGTTCAACTATTCTTGGTGTGTTTTTGGTGCGACTAAGTAGTCCCATAGTGCATGAATTTAGAATCAAAATTAAGATATATTCAAAAAAGGGCATTAAGTAATTATTGGCCGCCATTTTGAAAAAGCGCCCTCACTCTTTAACCCAGGATAGGGATTTTTGCAGACAACCTGATTTTGATAGCTATATGTAATAAGGTTTCCAAAAAAATGGTCGCCAAAAATCCCCGGGGGTGCAGGGTTTCGGTTATGGGCTCATGACCTATAAATCTGATTTTGGCTCTCTGAAATTCCAAAATTGTTCAAGTTTGGGGTTTGAGTTTATTCTAATATTGGGTCCATATTATATTGGGGGCTAGACTATTTCTTCTTCAAAGTGTCCGCGGTCACAGTATATAATAGGAACGCCCTCAGATTTAAATGTTGGGTTAATCTGTGGTAGTTTTCAATCCAAAAGGGTACTTTCGTTAGCCCGCTCCTAATGAGGTTGTGCCTGTGACTCCCATCAACCGAATGCTGTTATTACTTGTTCAGCGGAATCAATCAGAAACCGCTGTTATTTGCACCACATATGGCAGTCATATACTGTGAGTTCCAAGGTTGCGCACCTTAAATTTGAATGGACTGCATACGGTACATGACATCCGTTCGATTCTTTTGTTCCTAGCCAATCATTTAAGACAGGCACTGCCTCTATTTGCTTGCCCATATTAAAATTTAACAGGCTTTTTTTTTTTTTGTTTCCGTGTTGTTTTTAATGCTTATTAGTATTACTTATCACTAACAATGTGCCACACCACATAATACACAACGACGTGATAATTATTTTGTACAAGTTGCGTGTCTCTCAATGTGGTACGTGCTGTATATTGGGAGTTATGAGGTTTGTCCACTTGGTTTGAGTGTGGTATATTGTGGCATTCTTACAATATAGCCTGCCTTGAATTTGTGGTACACGTTAATTAATTTTTCTAAATGAAATCCAGACAGGGCTTGATATTTCTGTTGTGTTTAGCCACTAATAAGTGAAGTACCTTTATCCTTATGGTAATAATATATGTTCCCTACCAAGGAATTCATATGGGCTAGCATTTGTATGCATGTGCTGTTTGAAATTTTTCAATTTGGTGAAAATGTGCCGATTGTCCATACTTATTTGGCGCTTCATGTTTGTGATTGGGTTGGTGCACCACCTCCCCCTTTCTTACCTTCCAAGGGGCATTGCTTAAGATGGGCAAAACCATGTGAGTTTTATAATATAGTGCATCAGCCATTATACAATTTCGCATGTTCTTAAACCAAAAAATGCTGATCGTGCAATATTTTGGGCACATATTTTTTCCAAATGTATTCCTTTAACTTCTTTCTGTATCTGGTTGAACATTATGAATTATGTAATGAGTACAGTTTATGCGTAATTTTTTAATGATATTTGGGTTGGGGGTTTCCATTTGGATTGCATTTCTTTTTTATTTTATAGTTTGTGTAAGTACTTATCTCAGCGTCATCTTTTACAATAGCCTGTTGTATGTACTAGGTTTTAGGTAAATGTAATTACTCTCTATTTTGGAAAGCGCTTTGACCTTGCTTAGAGAAGGCGCTATATCAAATGCCGTTTGCATTGTATATTGCAGCGTTACAAAACGCCGGCTGAAAAACAAAAAATGGGTACCTAGACCCCCCCCCCCCTTATGCAGTAAGTAATTATAAAAAATAAGTACAAGAATGGCGTTGGATTAGCCTTTGATTGACCGTAACTTTGGAACCGCTGGTCCGATTTTGTGAAATAAAAGCAGTGAAAGATAATTTAGCTGCTTCTTGTAGGCCATAAAGCTAAAGACCCCAAATAGAGCAACTACTAGGTAGACCATTACCTTAATTCAAATCTGCTAAAACCAATCAAATCGTAAAATAACAAATTACTGCCAAAGTGAAGCTACCGCATACAAAAATAGGTCGTACGTTTTAGTACCCAATGAAAAAGGCAAGGGCAATATGCAATATCTGTGTAGCTATTCATATCTTATGGAAGCATCTTAAATTCTTCTTCACCATAATAATTACATCGTCATCATTACAACTGTGACAACTGTAGCAATACATGAAAATAAGCATCAAACAACGCGTCTATAATTATAGAAACCAAGTGCCATTTGTCCAGCAACTCTTCGGCATTCGGACTTCAGATCAAGCTCCTTTCTAATTGAAGGTCAGATGCTTTAGACCCATTCTAAAAGCCTCAAAGATTCAGGTTTCGGAACACTATTATTAGATGATCGCATCCACTTCCAGGTTGACATTCCAGATTCCAGATTTCCTAGTGTGACGATCACTATTTATACATACACATTTCCAAGGCCATCTATGAATACTCTCATGTGACCCACAGTGGCATCTGCTTTTGTTATGCTCACGTGTTAACGCAACACAGTTGACCAACTACAGAGACACATACCATTACGATCAGATGAAGAAAAACGTACCTGCCAAACAAAAAGTAGTGACAACATATTTAAATACGCCTACTTGAAAGTGAATATTTAAATAATAGGTATTTAACGACTGTCGGTGCAACCTTGCAATAATTGCCACCACCAGTTCCTAGCCAACCTATTTCTTAAATTAATTTAATTATACTCTCAAAAACCTCTCCTGCTAAAGTTGGAGCATGTTCTAATGACCTCCTAGTGTTGTTATTACACGTGTAAAAAGGCAGAAAGCCCGATAGTGTCCTATAGTTTATTCTTCGCAAACCCTGCCGAAAAAAAATTTGGTACTCAACCTTCACACAGCAACTCTAATGTCGCCATTTCATGTCATGTTATATGTAAATACAAATCAGCACAGATTCGTTGTAAAATGGCCCAGTGTGTACTTTCGTATCAAAAGTAGGAAATATGTCTAAATATTGTCATTATTAGACCGAAAACGGCACTTTGGCAGCAGTCCGCTACACAACTTGTAAACTTGTCACCAGACGATGTATTTCTAGTCCATAATTATGAAGAAAAAGAGTTTAAGTTGTAGTTTCAACAAATCAAACCTTGAAAATATCTGTATAATCTAGTTAAAGTTATGATAAGAATCGTATATAAGAGTAAGAATATTTGTAAACTAAAGTGTCATGGCCTGCCCTAAGTTTATGGACAATTTGTCTGAGTAGAAACACTTTGGCAGGGCTAATTTTCTACCTATGCACTAAATGGTTACGACCCGAACTTCTAGCCAATGATGATCGTGCGCAAGTTATGCTCAGAATAAACACGCATATGTGGAACAGACGCAGTTCGAAATCATAACAAAGGTATAAAAGGCGAGAAATTGACCATTGTTTGGGAAGTGGCTGGGTGGATCCCACCCCGAGAGGGTCAGTCCTCTCGGGCTAGGCCGGCAGGTGTATGCTGCTGTGTCTACAGCCCACGCTGCCTCAGGTGAACGAAACGCCTTTCTTGCTGAGACTTGCTCACGTTCATCAGGTAATCGACTCACTTTAGAATCACTTTTAACTTAAGAAATTTTTAAAGATCCCAATCTGAATTGCTCGATTTACAAGAATCCTTAAAATGCTCACGTCTGAAGATCATCAATTGTAAATATCAGTAAAAGGTGTTAAGAAAGAGAGATAAAAGAATAATAAATATTTTACTCATAGTATTCAAAATTACTGGCTTTGACTCTCACTCTTTGGTCTGATTGACTCGTTGGTAACTTAAATGATCACAAAGATCAGGTTGAACGTACGTCGAAGAAGTGTTAGTGGGGCAAGCACGCTACCACATCTCCCTAAATGATCTACCGGACCACCCGGCACTGCCCATGAAATTTATATCTACCAGGGATACGTGGGTATCTGGCACTTGATGATGACAGCGTCATACTACGATGTTGGACCTCTAGAAGGACCCAAATAAAACCAGAACCCGCCTCCCGTTGCATTGGTGCAGCGGCGGGTGACTTCTTTTCTTAAGAAGTGACCCAGTTAGGCGAGATGCAAGCTTTAGAGAATAGATGATACACTAACCCTAAAAGGGGATCAGGGAAGACAGTACGAGGAACTATGGAACAACTAACCGAACGGAAAGAGAACCAGAGATCTTCAGCCCATGTAGAGAAACACTGATGGGTCTAAATGATGGCTCAGTTCGACAAAGATTCCCCAGATGCTATGGCTATCCGAGAAGAGGGACAACGGACTTGGAAGAACTCTGACCAATCTAGAAGGACGGAGAGTCGAGAGCAAACAATACACAGATAACGCTGTACCTCCGGAGCCAAGGATTCAACCAAACCTCTACCTGCAAAGAAGAGCGAGATTTCTGAAATGCCATGAAGAAAATAACCTGGAAACCAGACAAGGACCTCCATTACCTGGAGACGCAAAGAAATTGTCCATGGAAGAAAAACCATGTGACAGGAACACAAACACTGAAGTTGGACGCGAACCACAGGTTAAACCACCTCCTTTGATGAACTTCTCCGTGGATGGACTACCTGATTGGGTTTGAGATGATTGACAGAGATGGCCAATGGGAATTACAGACAACCTCCAGTTTACGATTATGTATTAGTAGCTGAGAGTGTACTTGGAGATCTTAATCTCAAGGATTCTACCACTACCCATCGCCGATTGCTGAGACGAACCAAAGATTTGGATCCCAAAACCAGACTGATATGTTCCGAGCACTTCTTCGCAACCAACCACCCACCCCTCAACAGGCGTAAACCACAAGAGACTCTCCCGGATCTGGCTTATGAGATATGGAAGCTGGTCAAACTTACATACCTTACAGACTCCTAGAAGGCTAGCGAAAGACTACTTTGTTGATGCGCTCCCTGGACTGAATACTCCCTGGAAGACCACATCATGACCGGGAACATTGGATGATGTGATAAGACTGCTGTGGAACTGAGGCATTTCAGAGTGAGAAACAGCTAACGCCAAAGTAATTCACCATACGAGAAAAACTAGAAGTTCGTGCGTCAGATGGTAGTTAACTGCAAACCATGGCGATAATCATATGGAGCGAGACGTCGATCAAAGGACACAGTAACAAATAGATCCGAGGTTACCTCAGATGAATAGCAGAAGAAACTTCTCTCCTAATACACCAGAAGTAATCGTAGCTTGGGCGTATTAAAGTCAACACATGAAGCAAGCTTTCGAACTTCAAGCAGGTTTTAGGTTCTGTTCCCAATACTTTCTTATACCAAAACCCCCAAGACTAATTCATCCAAGATACTGATGCTTCAAATCATGGATTATGAGGGTGCTCTCCCCAAAACAATGACAAAACAGAGAAGGTCGTCACGATCTCAGCTGGTCGGAGATATCAATTGAAAGCCGGCAGATTAACAGTTACTGGACATTTGGGATCCACAGCCTCTAGGTAGGGGAAGGCATACTATACAGAAATTGGACGTATCAAAAGTTAAAGGATGGCCATCGAATTTTGCTAGTGTTGCCCGAGAGAGTTTACGTAAAGGCGCCTTACGTGAATTACATATAAGCAGAGTGGGGGGACACTTAGGGTGTCAAGAAAACTTTGCTCAAGGTCCGGGAACACTATTGAGGGAGGGCACGGAGACTTAAATAAGAGAATGCGTGTATTCGGTGTTCCCAGTGTGTCCAGAAACAGAAACTGTTATCAGAAAGGAAAAACACCAATGCAAACATAATTATGTTGGGGCACCCAATGGAAAGAATGGCTGTTGACATCCTTGGGCCTCTCCTAAAGTGAAAGAGGAAAACAGATCTGTCATCTGTGATAACAGGATACTTTACAAAGTGGGAAACTACTATTGAGATAATGTATAGGAAGAGGTATGACGATTACCACTCAGGATCTAAACACGTTGAACATGATGAACCCACTGGCATGAGTGGAATGGAAGAACCAACATGAGCGGACCCCAAGTGGGACTCTTTTATGAGCGGACCACTGAGTTGGATCTCCTTAAGTTCAAGACCAGATGACTTCGAGTAATCAAGTTCCTGGAAATACGTTGACTGGACTCGGACTGAGGCCACTACTGTTGGCAGCCATGGAAGATGAGATACAGCATGTACTCTATAAGACGCCACTCAGCTCATGTATGAAGGTCCCCAGAAGTATGATTCTTAAATGGAATGCTGTCCACCAGACTAGTTCAGAATTAGAAGTGCAGCTAAAGCTGAATCATTACTCATGTTATGGATACACGTAGAATGAAGGACAAGTTCCCAGTAAACTTTATGTGATGGTGCTGTTGAATCCGAAGTAATGTCATTTGAACCTCAATTTAAAAAACTATAAAGATGGCAGCTCTTTGGAACCATCAGTTGATCTTGATGACAACCCTCAGGAACCAGAGTAGAGATGTTGATGACCACAAAGGAAACTAAAGTTGATGTTACATCCGCCGAGGCAAATGGACTCAAGCACAGATGAAGGATCGGGCCACTTGACCGAAGCGGACCTTCAAGAACCAAATTGTGGAAACACCAACATAGCTAAACATAAAAACTGTAGTAACTGTAAATAAACTTATTAACTTTAATGTAAAAAGAATTGAAAATACCTTTTGATCGTTAATTAAATAATAAAGATAAAAAAAATAAAAAAAGTAGATTAAAAAAAAAATGTAATGCAAATATTTGGTGGCCAAAATCGCGTTTTGTGGAGGGGGGTGATGTAACGAATAGTCGGCTTGCCACCTTGCAATCAATTGCACCCCAGTTCCGAGCCCAACCTATGTTCTTAATTCATTAATCTATTACTCTCACACCTCTCATGGCTAAAGTTGACCATGGTTTCATGACCTCCTAGTAGTGTTGTTATTACACGAGTAAAAAGGCAGAATTCCGATAGTGTCCCACAGTTTCTTCTTCGCCACCCTGCGAATTTGGTATCACCTTCACTGAAAACTCTAAATGTCGCAATTTTCATGTCATTGTTATATGTAAATTACAAATCAGCACGATTTCGTTGTAAAATGGCCCAGTGTGTCCACTTCAGTACTCCAAAAGTAGGAAATATGTATAAATTTGTCATTATTAGACCGAAAACGGCACTTTGGCAGCCGTCCGATACACCACTTGTAAACTTGTCACAGAAGATGTAGTTCTAGATCCATAATTATGATTGAAAAATAGTTAAAGTTATTGACCTCACAAACAAACTGAAAAATACTGTATAATCATAGTTCATTCAGTTATGATAAGAGATAGTCTATAAGAAGTAAGAAATTTGTAAAATAAATGTCAGGCCAGTGCCCCTAAATTTATGGACAATTGTCCTGAGTAGAAACACTTTGGCCTGGCTAATTTTCTACTATGCCACTAAATGGTTACGACCCGAAATTCTAGCCACGCTGTCGTGCGCAAGTATGACTCAGAATAAACACGCATATTTGGAACAGACGAAGTTTCGAAATCATACCAAAATCGGGTAGAAAAGGCGCGAAATTGCCATTGTTTGAGAGTTGTTGGGTGGATCCCACCCGGAGGGTCAGTACTCCGGGCTAGCCTGCAGCGTGTATGCTGTGTGTCTACAGCCCACGCTGCCTCAGGTGAACGAAACGCCTTTTTGCTGAGACTTGCTCACGTTCATCAGTTATCGACTCACTTTAGCAATCCCTTTTAACTTAAGAAACACTTTTAAAGACTCCCATATCTGAATTGCTCGCAATTTACAAGAATTCCCTTAAAATGGCTACGTCGAAGCATCACAAATTGTAAACTATCAGTAACAATGGGTTATAGAAAGAGAGTTAAAAGAATAATAATATTTTACTCATAGTTATTCAACATTACGTGGCTTGAATCTAACTCTTTTGGTCTGATTGACGCGGTTGTAAATCCAAATGATCCACAAATGATCAAGGTGAAAGTTGGAAAGTACTGTTGAAGAAGTGTTAAGTGGGGAAGAACGCTACCACATCTTCCTCACATGATCTACCACCGGCACCTCCTGAAATTTATATCTATCGTGGATACGTGGGTATCTGGCACTTGATGATGACAGCTTCCTACTACGATGTTGGACCTCTAGAAGGACCCACTAAAACCAGAAGACCGCCTCCGTGCAGTATTATAGTAGATTTCAAACTAGTGAGACCTATTAAAAGTTTCTTTAGGTCTTGTCCATTCACATGAGAGGTACGAGCGAATGGATTTTAAGGGGCAAGGTTAGGTTAAAAAAGTTTATGGAACTCATACAATGTATAGTAATGGAGATAGTAAATAAATGTTGACTTTAAAATACATGGTGTCGCATTGTTAAGACGCTTGGGTGTTTCATTTTGAAGTATCAGGATTAAAACATCACCTCAACATTCTTTAAACGTTGTTATTAGAAACATATCTTTATAACACTGCAACATTCCAGTTCATTGATCACAGCATTGGAGAAAGAAATACTACATTCTTATATCAATGCACACATAAGTTTTATTTTATTGTGCCATCCAAAAAGGTTCAACCTTGATTAAGAGATTAGAGCAAAGACGGCTTGAATCCCAGCTAACCATGGCATAAGTCCTTTTATCATTAAACAGACCATGGTAGAACTGAATGGCATCAGTGTTCAGTAAGACGATTCTGTAGAGTAACTTGTTACCATGGACACAATTATGTTTTTGTAATGGCAACAAACGCTAAGTATTGCATGGCCATGGATTGACTCAAAATCAATATTTACCCCTCATGGAAATATCCAAGAAGTCTCAACTAATTTGAAATATAATATAATAAAAAAACAAAAATAAAGCTTTAATTATGTATTGTGGTCATCATTCGTTGCACGAATGACGTCATAGGGAGTCTAAAGTCATATTAGAATGTGGTATTTATTTGCAAAATGGAAGAGAAATTCAAAGTTATCTTAGGCTTGTGGTATTAATTATAGGACTTGAGTATTCAGTAACAAAACTTAGACGGGAGTGGCGATCGGACCCCCTTCGGGGGGTTTGTTACAAAAATTGGCTCAGGTAGGCTGCCACTCGACATAGAATCTTTTGTATTAAAAGCCCGCACTGAGCCAGCGTGGAAGGGTAGGCCGAAATCCAGCATGGCAGGGAAACATGTTGAGGCTTTCGTCAACAGTGGACAGACAAACAAAAAGGCGATGGATGATTAAATAAAAGCCGGTGGACGTAATATAGTCCGCCGTATCATAGTCCGGCTTTACAAAACGGTAATTTTAAAATAGGCACTCACTGATAAGTGGACTATTCACGCAACCTTATTGTCAAGCTTATTCCATGTTGGCTTTGAAGTTCGGACGGACGTGGCCTCCCGACGGGACTATATCTGCTTTCACACCGGTACTGCAGGAATCTTTGCCGATCTTGCGCATTTTTTCTGAAAAACGTGGCGGGCTGGTGAAGAAGTGACGTTAGGTTCATCTACATCCGCGGCCCTTGTCATGGCGCTTCCATCCCTAATGTGGTTTCCCTAGGTAACCATCCTAAATTATCTCCAAAATAATGGAATAATAACGTGTTCAATGTGTTAAAGAGACACTGGCACATTGAAAAAAAGGAATTTGCGGGTTTTTTATAAAGCTTTTAATAGATTAGCCTGAAATGATCAAGATCAAATTAGCGCTCCTTAGGGGGTAAACAGAACGATTTTATAATTAATGTAGCCAGCGAAATAATCAGCAGGACGGCGCGGAATGTAACACAAAAAAACACACGCCAGAGTTGTTGTCTCACGGTTTTGTGTTTTTCTGTTATTAACTACACATTGAACCACGCAGACAACTATGTTTCAAGGCTCAATATTCATCAACAGATACATCTTCAAATTAGTGGAGGGGACGCCTATGGCAATTTGCGCACGCAGACTGTGAAGTCATGTTAATTGTGGCAACCACTGATAAACGTATACTACTGGGTCGACTATTCAGAAAATCAAATGTTGCCATTTTTTTCTTGTGACATGTAGTGACCTTGACACAAGGTCTCAAAGGTCAAAATGGTCATAATCGTCCAAAGTATATCGACCTTGTACCAAAATGTGGCAAGTTCACAGGGGATATTGCACCGATATTATTTTGTTATTGAACCTTTCGTTTTCTTGTAATATGCAAATAACCTCATTAGAGACAATAATCGCATATAAAAGCCTTTATGCAGCCCAAGGTCCGGTCCAAAGTAAGAGTATAGGCCTCAAGCTCTGCACAGTAGTCATCTGTAAACAATCTACTCTGCTTAAATGTAGTGAACCCTACACAATCCCCACTATTTCTTGCTATTAGCCTAATACCCATAGCTAAGTAAAAGTAAAGCAAGTTGTTTGTAAAATGTTGCAAGTGAAAAATGACGATTGTAGCCTTATACCAAATCCATGGAAAGAACCGTAGTTATTACCGTGTGGAAATAACACGATTGCACTTTAGAGACAAAAGTATGTATACTATTATCTCAGTCACATGTATGAGTTTTCATTATTCAATCCCATCCAGATCCTTGATAGTATCGTTATAAAGCAAGATCAGTTGTCACCCTATAACAAGGGGCGGGTCTCGGGTTGGATGGGTAGGGACGTTCCCCCGAAAGTGTACCCATAGCTACACATGTTTTTGCCAAAGAGGGACCCATATCTTTACCAGAGAGTGCAAATGTGGGGACAAGTTTTAAAATGCATGTATTGCCCTTTTTTACTCAAATGTGGACCAATTTTACTTCAGATGAGAAAATTTTGACTAATTTTCACCAACAATTTTAGAAAAATTGGTTTCCGATTGAAAAATATTTGTGGAAAAAAACGACCATTGTCATTATACCAAATTGGGCAGAAAAAAGTGTCCTTGATATACCAGCAGAAGGGCCTAAAAATGTCTGTTGGCAAGTCCCCAGTATGGTCTTTGGTTGAGATCCCCCTGATATAACCAAAACCCAATGCATAACAGCGCTCTTAATGCCCAATCTTTGGGAGACCAAATTATGACAACAGTTTGCAAACAATTGCAAGACAAAATTGTGATATCTTCCATTTGTATGATGCTGTTTATTTTCAACATAGACCCTGTGAAAGGCTCTGTAGGCTAAAGCAAGATCACGTTAGAGTCATCCCCATTAATGCCCATGGGTAATAAACTGAATTGCGTTACCAGTCAAAATGTCCAACAGAAAATTGCGATTTTTTCCATAAAAAATGCGCCAGAACATGGGAAACATTGTTATGATGTACCCGGGTGCTGTCACTTAGTCCATAGATTTGATAGATGTTATATTCTTGTCAAACAATACGTTCACACATCTTTAAGTGTTCTAACAACGCTGTTATCTCAATTTAGCTTTTTTCTTTGATGAACCTGTTTTCATTGAAAATTGAGAATTATTCCCTGGTCTTAGTGTATAGAGGTGTGCAATTTAATCAGGGCCAATACCCTAAGTAATGATCTAATTGTTACATACCCTAATTAAAATCAACCCTAAGCTTATGAGTTTTGTTCATGAACGTGGGCGCTGGCAGTATGGAGATGGGGAATATCCAAATACCAGCAGCAGGGTCACGTAGCAACCCCCCCCCCCCCCACCACCACAAACCATCACCAACACCACACACACGCACACCACACACAAAACCCACAAAAGGGGCAATAGGTCCATCTATTTGTTGTGATTTGTCCATAAAATGGTCAAAGTGTTGAGAAGTTTGACAAGAAAGTCCACTTTTAGTGATGAGATGTTCATTCAAAAAGGCAATTTTAGGGGGGTAGTCTGCTTTTACCAAAAGTCCAAATTTTCAAAGTCCAGCACCCCTAAACAAGGAGTTAAAAAAGTCCGTAAAACAAGTAACAAGTATTGATTGGTATAAAGGCACCCTAAACAAGTATGGTAAGTGTAAGATCCTACCCTTAATTCATAAGTATTGCAATATTTGACCCTAAGAAAGTAGAAATGTGTGTCTGTGTAGGCTGATACGAATAGCTATTTTTTTTACACAAAATGAAAGCGAATACGATACAAACTCGAAATTTCCAAATCGTACACTAATGTCACGTCAAGTCCTGTTCAAGTGTGAAAAGTAACACCCTTTTTTCAAGATTCAGTGGTTGTGGGTTTGCTACCTTTTTACGTATGTTTGTATCATGCACAATCTTGAAAATATACCATTTTTACGTATTATTTGGTCGCCCATGAGGAAAGGAGAGTTCCATATGTAACCCCCTCTCATTCTTGAATGCAACAAAAAACATTGCATTTAATTTGCTCTGTTATTCCGTGCTTTGATTAAATAAAGCCAAAAATTGAAAAATTTGTATATGTAAATGTATGAGGAGGGGGGAACATTATGGAACTCTTTCCGAAACATGATATCCCCTTATCAAGGAAACAGTGACACCCCCGGGCCCTGAATGGAGAAGAATAATGTGGCTGAGATTGAAAAGGATAACTAGTAACAATAACTTTGGACTCTGTAGTGCCGAATCCGTGGTTGTTTCACGGTTATAAAAACAATTATTAAGTAGATTTGGTTTAACACCTCGTCTTAACAAAGGGGTAGCACTCCCCAGTCAACCTGGCTCCGGTGCGCTAAAATGCCCAAAGCTTTCGGAAAAAAGCTTCTAGGTAACGTTCTCTCATCCTTTATGGTCATTTTAGCGAAAAAATGTGAATGAAGGTAGCACCTTCACCGAGGTTAGGAAATGCCTTCAACGTCGAAGGGTAGGGGTGTTGCCCACTACAGATTTTTATGGTACATTTTTAAAATATATGACAGTATGGCTCTAAAACTCTAGTTTATGTTTACAATATGTTCAAATTGCTATCATTTAGAACATCTGAAAACCGCATGGGAAATTCGATATTCCTACGAGTTTTAGCGGCAAAATTGGATTTTCGTCTATTTTTTTATGGAAAAAATGCCAATTTGTCGGCACAATGACGTTATGAGTTCATTGTGACGAATTTATACTAGGTATGTTGGTACTTATTTGTTATTTGGTAGTCAATGGAAAGAGGAGGACCATAAATAGCCACTAGTATCAAAAATCATAAGCATCGGTGCTTTATAGTGAATTCTCAAGGGGTGGTAACACCCTCCCCCCCTTGGTAAACCGTGTTTACAAAAAAAGGCGTGGGTTAAGACGAGGGATATAGACTAAATCAACCATTTTTCTTGTACCATTTTGAAAACAACTTGGGTTCCTGAA
Organism: Ophioderma brevispina; assembly: GCA_023653785.1. Classification (NCBI taxonomy): domain Eukaryota; kingdom Metazoa; phylum Echinodermata; class Ophiuroidea; order Amphilepidida; family Ophiodermatidae; genus Ophioderma; species Ophioderma brevispina. Next base: position 24,796 of record JAMKCH010012171.1, read on the forward strand.
CGCCATGGGCATAATAGCAAGGGTATAAGGGGTTTGTAGGGTGCACTATGTAAATTGTGCAAAAAACATGAGGGCATAACTCTTGTACTTGGAAAGGGACTTACCCGACTGGAGGGTCTGAATAACGCAATTTTATGCATATATAATTGTTCTCTAATTAGGTTATTTGAATTAGATGCAAGAAAGAAAAGAAAACAAAAGCTAAGTACTAAAAATAAAAATCATTAACAAATTCCTTGTGAAATTTGCCACATTTTGATTACCAAGGTCGGATATATTTTGGACGATGTATGACATTTTGAACCTTTGACCTCGTGTTAGGGTCATAAAGGTACAACGAAAAAAAAATGGCAACATCGTTTTTCTGAATCGTCAGACCAGTAGAATACAATTATAATGTTGCCAACAATTACCATGAACTTCATTAAAATCACTCTCTGGAGAACATAGGCCCCTCCACTAAATGTAATGTTTCATCCATAGCCATAGATTATATCGACTCGCTCTAAACAGGCGGGAATGATGGTCATTAATCTCAGCAAGTCGGTCAACAGCGACAATCTTGGAAAGGCAAACGCAATTTCTGTTTATGCGCCGATGAGCATTATCAATAAAGCTGCTAAAGATAGCCTGGCTCTTCAATCAGCTATTTAAAAACTTCCACGCGAGTACGATCGTCACACGCTTTTTCCGCAAGTCTCAGGCGTTAACCGTCCTGCTTCATGCGGCTGTGGGGGGCGGCATTTTTTGAAAAAATTTTTTGATTATGGAAACAATAACATACAGCATCTATTTCTGTTCCAATTTATCTTTTGACTTTTCTGATTTTTAGGATTCACAAAATTACTGGAGAATGACGTGCATTTGGACTATTTAACATCATGTTCATCTGATTTAGAAAAGTTAGTCAGCATATTTATATATTTAGAAGATTGAGGAATTTAAACAATTGTAACAAATTCATGTTATTGGTGACCATTCACGCTACTACTAGTAAAGTATGCCAGTACTGGGAGTGTGTGTTGTAGTTTGTTGAATGTTCAGAGTACACTGGGGTTCAATTGAGGCCGAGTCCAGCAGGTCCGAGGTCGGCGGCAGAATCCGAGTCCATGGGCATGGGCCCTGAGGTTCGAGTCCATGGGGCCCGAGTCCGAGCCACCGAGCATGAGTCCAAGTTGAGTGACGCGGAATCGCAAATGATTAGGAACGAGTCCTGTTGTTTCTAAACTCCCATTCGTAGTGCGTCCACGCCCCGCGTCAAGCGTCACATCTCACAACCGATTGCGTCAAATTCGTGTCATACAGGCTTAGAAGAAAAACTGAGCGGAATGTTCCAGACAACCAGATGTCATGTTCACAAAGGAAAGGTAAGACCGAAAACAACAGTGGGGCTATCTACACAGGGCACCAGATCCGCATCAATGTATGTGGTACTTCCAAGATCCAGATGTGTGTGAACGTGCATTGGACTGTCTGCACGATGCACATTTTCATGCTGTAACAGCATGATTGTTGCGACATGTAAAAACAAATCTATCCTGTAAGTGCGTGCACGTCAGTGCGTAATGGAATCTCGCGTTATTAGGCGTGACACTGCGATGCAATAGAAACCGCGATAGAAGCGTGTTCCTATCCGCACTCCCTATATTTCGATCTCAAGTTTGAGGGTGACGTCACTGTGCGCGTTAGGTTTTGCACCCTAGAAACGCACGCGCTGACCTTTCCATTGCAACACGCACATGAATAAAGGCGGCACAATCGAAATGCTAAAGCGAATGCAGAGTCGCGTCATTACGTATACGTCACCCTCAATGACTCAAGACCGAACAGAGTATAAGCTGTGGGCTGTGCAGTAACAACGTACACGATACTGCTATGTATGTAATACACCATGCAAGCCACATTGATCTGCTCGTGTAGATAGCCCCAGTAAGTGATGTGTGAGCATATAGGACATTTTTGACAGAAACACATGTATCATGGGTATATGGTACTACTTTGAACTAGTAAGTAGCCTATGTTTACAATCACGACAATACACAATACGTGATCGTCAAGATCATCAGTGCATGCCTAGCCTAGCCTGGCCTTGCTTCAAATACAAAATCGCAACTACCGGCTCGGGCTCGGTAATGGGTGACGAGCTAAATATACTAGTCCATCTCTGTAACAAAACATCCACTACGCTACTATTACTCTTCCCATGCAAACAACTACTTGTGGTCTGCTGACGGAAGAGATGAAAGCAACGGTAAATTTGAAACTAAAATCCCTAAAATATTCAAATTTCAAGAGCTTTTTTCTCAAAATTTCTTCATCCAACATCTTTTGTTGGATGAGAAAAGTTGCTCAAAATAGCGTTTTCTAGCTATATGCCAAAAGGCGTAGAGGTCTGTTTGGTAGATTAAATTTAATTGATATGGCCAAGTGAGTCGATTTTAGCGGATATGTCGCCATTGGTCTAACGTATATTTCGCAACCTCTAAATCCCAATTTCAGTAACGAAACATTAATGACCTTCGCCGCCTGCGACTAAAGGAGCAGTCGTTATTTACGCGGTGGTGAAAGATACGATTTTTTTTCTGCAAAAGAAGTCTTGTTCACCCTATGCTTCATTTTTTTTTTAAATCGCATTCCTCCCTGATTTTACAAATCTCCATTAAAAAAATCTTCCCCTCTGTTCTTGATGAAAAGTTCATGTTTCTCACCTCTCGCTTACAATTTTTTTTCGTATTCCCCTTCAACTTTTCCCTGGCGTAAATAATAACCCCCGTGGCATAGCCAGGTGGGGCAGAGGGGGCAAAGTTCTGAAAAAAATGAGGGGAAATCGGGAATAAACCACAGAAACTTATGTTAAATCAGCCCTTTTTTGGATTCTTTTGCCCTGCGACCGGAAATTGTTTTGCCTGTGATCGAGACATTTGTGTCACCTAACGGGAAAGTGCCCCTCGGAACCACCGGGCTGGCTATGCGCCAGAATAACCCCCTAAATTGGACTAAATGACATGATGGAAATAATTGATAAAATAAAGGACTACGAATTAGTCTACAAGTAACCTACCAATCACCGGAGTTTCTTCTCCACTGGGCGGTAGAGTTTCGGCAATTAACTGTTGATAAACAACTAACGCCAAAAGGTTGGTGATAGCAAGCGTCAACTTTTCTCCACAGTCAGGCGGCAGATAAAAGACAAACAACGACAGGACAGCCAAGAGAATGCATGGTATAATCAGGTTTTCTACATAAAAGCCAGAATTCCGCCGAAAAATAAAAGTGTATATCAACTCGTAGTAAGGAGTTGTACAGCACGGATAGAGGATGGCTTGTTGTTTGATAGTCCAAGAAACAAAACTCCACACACCGTTATGGATAAATCTACAATGGAAAGAATGTCAAATAGGGTGTCAATGATATTGGCGGTTTGGAAGGTTAAAAAACTCTCAGACCAATTCCCAAGGAATTACGATCATGAATACATAGCAAGACAGGAATGTGTGTATGGAAGTATCTTTTGCCTGTGGACGTGCCAATTGTGACCCACTGTGACCACTGATACAGTGACACACTGACATACTGACATACCCCAATCGGGATATTAAATCCTGTTTACTCGAATGGGGGGGGGGTGACCGGCTTCTAAAATAGAGGATGAGCTGGGGACCAGTTCAAACATCATCCTTTACCCCGCACTACAGAAAGGTTTGACACCTTTGGTAGTTAGTAATGGACCCTCTACATCAATGCTTGGTAGGTATTACTCCTCAAATTGTGGTATCACTTTTTCATTAGGGGGCAATTTAAGTTACACTGGGTCAAATTTTTAAAATTCTTCCATCATTTGAAATGTATGCCATATTGTCGTCCTAGTCATAAGGATTCAAAAATGTATATTTTACATCTATGACCATTGGTTTTGGGATTTATAGGGTAAAAATGGCTAAAATGGTAAAAAGGTCAATTTCTATTTGTAACAGGGTCAAAATCAGAGAACGTGCTCCAAATTTGGTAAAATTGAAAAGAGTTGTTCATCTAGCTTAATGTGTCAACATAAGGAATAGTTTGTACATCTGCAATGCATAGTTACCATGTTCTGGGACACATAGGTCATATTGTCAAGTTGTGCAACATAATCCAATTGGGGTTGACCTTCTTTGACCCTTATCTTTGTAAGTAAACATTTAAATAATCAAGAAACACTTTTTAGAGGCCTCTTACCTCAGGCAATAATTTGCAAGTATTTAAAATATAATCAGATAACTTTTAATGTTGACCCCTGTACAATTGAGATTGACCTTTTTTAACCTTTTTGTCATTTTTACCCTATAACTCCAAAACCAATGGTCTTAAGGTGGTACAAACTATACATTTTTTGGAATCCTTATGAATAGATGGACAATATGGCATACATTTCAACAGGATTGGGTAATTTTAAACAATTTGACCCCTGTGTAAACTTAAATTTCCCCTATTGAAAAAGTGATCCCACAATTTGATCGTACTACCTACCTAGCATTGATGTAGAGGGTCCCAACAAACTTATCAAATGTGTCAAACCTTTTCTGTATGGGAGTAAACGAAACTCCTTAAATCAGGCCCCATGATATTCTGCTCCTCCTCTAAATAGTGATAGTAGATACCCAATAGCAGTGTCATTCTCAGACGGTCTATCGCTGCTCTGCTAAAACTCCGAGTACGCAAATTTGTGTAACTATGAACCGTCTGATGAATGATTATCCCGATTAACTATAATCATCCCGATTGGAGTGTGTCAGTATGTCACTATGTCACACGTAGGTCACAAAATGGCCACACCGCCAATTGTGCCTTTTTATAAGTATGCAAGGATTTTGGCAGTAAATAAACCAATGACCAAGACAATATTCTCAGAAGAGGTCCACTAGAATCCCACAAAGAAACCTAAAAATTAAAGACAAAATATTATTTCAAATTCGGAACAAAGGGAACACAAATTAAAGGTCCATGTCTGATCGTTAATAGCCTCGTCCCCAGGGACCCCAGATTTTACCGGAAGTGGTCAAAATTTGGTTATCAGAGGAAAGCTACTATTTTTACATTTAACCCTGTGAAATATTAGGGCTAAAAGATGTTTGGTTCGGATGTTATGAGCGAAAATATGCCCATTTTGATCCACTAATATTACTTTTACACAGTAAATCACGTTTTCAGCTCTCACTTCAAAACAGGTTGAAATATCGGCGCGAAATATTACAGGTGGGGTTTTGGGGCGAAGGTCATTCTATTAAGATTAAGATTTTATAGACTTTAAATCGGCTCATCCTCTTTTAAAACGGTTTCGTTTCCACAAATATGTGGAAAGAAAAAGTTGTTAATATGTGTTCTAAAAAGTGCAATCTATAGTCTGTGTCTCTATCTCTCTGCAGTGATGTCACAACATTAACGCTCACGTCAAGAAATGCCGTATTTGTGCGCGCGCGTAAAAGCGCGTCGCTTCAAGTCAGTGTGGGCGATTTACTCTTGCGACCAACAAATCTCGCGCTGACGTCACTGCACATAGGTAGAGACATGGACTATACCCATATTGAACACAAATTATGTCATTCTTCATGTCATATTTTTGAAAGGTGGCATTGTCTGCCACGTAACTTTCCTATTGGTTTGTACATGGCGGGATGGAGATATGACAAAGGAAAAGTGATTGATAAAGGGTTACCTGAATTTTATATTATTATTGTTTAATTACATGAATATATGCAAACGATATTGTTGATGTTTACGTATTTATTGACTACATGTCATTGCTCAACAGCGATTGATCTTGCGCACTTTGTTACAATGGTAACTAAGTACTGCAGATATGGCAAATTACACTTTATCATACACTTTAGACAAAAAATGTTAAACATATATGTATGTATGTATTTGTGTATGTGTGCGTGTGTGTGTGTGTGTGTGTGTGTGTGGGTGTGTGCGCGCGTGTGTGTGTGTGTATGTGAGTGTAGTGAAAAACCTATTTATTAGAGGACATTTTTTATGGAAATTGCTATCTATTAAAGGACATCTTGGAAATGTGAGGATTTTTTTAGTGTCCTCACATTTTTTACCTATATTTTATAGATATATATATCAAGATTACAGTTTATTCCGTTATAAGCGTTTAAGACAGTTATATAGAGAAATTTATACTGTTTAAGACAGTTATATAGATTAATTATACTGCTTAAGACAGTTATATAGAGAAATTTATACTTCAAAACATTTATACACACACTGGCCAAAAGTATTGTAACATGCAGAAAAAAACAATTTACTTTGAAAAATGGTTTAAAATTGTACAGGGAGTTCTAGACTACACATAACGTAATTTTGTCAAAGTTACTATTCTTAAACAGGCAGGCGCGTAACAAGACCTGAGCCTCCGGGGGGCAAGACTCAAAAAGTTTCCCCATTTTTCCCGGCTCGCTTCTCTCGCCGGGTAGACCCATATTTTCCCCCTTCTCCCCCTTCTTCTCGTCCCCATTTTTTAGCTTCTCCATCACCATTTTAGTTGTCCGGGGGGCAGTCTGCCCCCTGCCCCCCCCCCCCCCCGCTGGTTACGCCACTGTAAACAGGTGCTATTTCCCAGAATCAAATAGCGCGAAAAACGTTTGAATTGATTGTCATGTTTCCTAAATATGGCGGTTTAAAGGAGCTGGCTAATGATAACTTGCCGATTGTACTCCAGAAGGAATACGGGCACAGGAACGTCAAAATAGTCTGCAAAATAGTCGCTAAATGAACTGTACGGGTTTGATAGGGTCTACTGTAAATGTTTAGGGCGAAAATCGAAGTGGCTGTATGGACCGGAAATGAGATAACGTCAATAAAAGATGGGAGCACGTCGATCACTTTTGGACTCTGAAAATTTAATGGCAAGAAAAATGTCACGTGATAACTTCAAAACAACTTTTCAATCGAATTGTTGATATTGTTATGTTTGTCATGCAATGTGAAACGTGTAATTAGTCATGATTTACGTAAACCACGTGATTTATCATTCTAATTGCATTTTCGGATGTCTCAGAATTTCCAGAATGTTTCAAAGACCACTGTCTTCCATTGACCTTATCTCTTTTCCGGTCCAAACAACCATTCCGATTTCTCTGGTAAACATTTAAGTAAACCCTAACGAACCCATACAAATCATTAAGCGGCTATTTTGAAGCCATTTCTTTTGTTTCTGTGCCTGTATTGGTTCTGGAGTGCAATCGGTAAGTTATCGTTCGCAGTTTCTTTAATCCGCCATATTTAGGGAACATGACAATCAAAATCAAACGTTTTTCGCCCTCTTGCATTCTGGGGGATGACATCTGTATGAAAAACACAACTTTGACATTCAATAAGTGATGTGTGGTCAAGAATCCATGGTATAATTTGAAATCAATTTGTGATTATGAATTTCGTTTTCTGCATGTTGCAATACTTTTGGCCAGTGTGTGTATATAAATATAACCTATATATTAGTCTAGTGCCCAAACTCAGATTTCTGGGTAGACCTAGAAGTATCGTTCACACAATGTTTTTGATGGTTTCTATCTCTTCAAGACCTACTGATTCAAGATCTGCATGATGCCACTGCAGCACTCTTGAGCATTTTGAAATATCCAAGATGGCCGCCAAGATGGCCGCCAGGACATATACAAGGCCATATTCCAGCTCCCTGGGCTACTATAATGTCGGTCTTGGTGGCTTTGGCTAGGTTTTAAGGGTCAATAAAGTAATTTCTCTCATTATCTAACATCTGAAATCCTTCGGTTACATTGAAATCCAAGATGGCTGCCAAAACGTTCACTGCAACATACAAAAAGTCATATCTCCACTTCTGGAGCAGCTATGAAAGTAGATTTTGGGGGGCAAATAATAATTTACGTCTTTAGCTTGGATGAAAACCCTTCCGTTTATGTAGAAATAAAATGGTTGCTGAAGTATCTATATAAATCCAACATGACATTTATCATACTTCTAGAATAACATATAATATGAAGAAAAGGCACTTGTCCTTAGGCATGATAGGACTTGTACTGTTGCCAATAAGTGTACATGTTCAAAAGCTGTGTTCTCACTGTGAATTCAAACCTGACTCATCTGTGTCTGTGATTGAAGGAGCAAGGAAGGCGATTTACCCTTACCCATTATAGTCAATATGTGAGAGGTCAGAGTTTCAAGTGACTTTGGGAACGTGACTTTATAAGTGAATAATGCTAAAACCTCAATTTAAAATGTCTTAAAATCTATGGCTGAATACTCAATATTAAATGATGAACACCAATTGTCACTTATTCTTCAGTTCTTCCTCTTCAACCTCTTCACCGCTTTTCTCAGCAGCCCAGTTCCTTCATCTATTTGGATATTTGCCTATCCTATTACACTCACAAAAAATAGTGCAAGCCAGCTGGGCCGAAGAACATTCTGCATTTTGGTGCGGACCACGGAGGATCAGCTGTACATCCACAGTGAATGCACTTCTGGAAGTGCTGGCAGAACACATTTGGCACTATCATGGGTGTAAGGGACTCGTTTGGTTTGTCGTTGAGCTATCCATAGGTGCATGGATCCAAGAGGGATGGGCCTTCATTTAATGATGCCTTCCAAATACATACTTGCAAATGGGCATGCTGTAGTTGGTGGCAAGGCCTTTACCCCTGATGATGTAGGTACTTGTCTTTTTTACCCCTTTTGACAATCGCGTATCATATCAAACATCGTACATTGTCCCTTTGGCTTGCTTCCATAGCACGCTGTAAATGCCGTAGCATCTATAATGACGTCATCCATCTGGGTAACAATAGTGCCAAGCTGATCAAGTTTTAAAGCCTTTCAAAACACTTTAACTACATTTGATTTGCCAATTCCCCATGTGAGATACGGTATAGCAACCAGACAAAGCATGCGCTGTGAGCAGTTGTGGCGCTATCTCTGCATGCTTCTTGGCAGTTGCCCCAATGTCTATCATGGAGGCTGACACCCTCCATCAATAACAAAGTGAGTTTACTGACAATACACAAGTATAATAGCAAGATGAAAACATCGGTGTAATCACATATTACTTTGTTGCAACTGGTCGCCTAATTGGCAATAGTTTTGGCTTTTGGGGAATAATAACATCAACCAAGATTTGTTTGGAGATCAGTACACTGTATCACAAGCCCCGTCGTGTCTTCCTGTCACTACTTGTAGTCTGTGGTAAGTTGAGGTATTGGAGGCTTGTAGGCTCTTCGCTGTTGACAAATTAGGTCGATAATCTGAACTTTGTTCCAAGTAACATTAAAGGTCGACCTGCTGAGGTGGCAGAGGGGTATTTGGACTGAGTTCATGATGCCTGCTTGCTTGCTAACTAGCACGACCACTTCTAGTACTAGACCTAATGCTGCTGCTTCTTATCATGTCCAAACACAGTGGTTCTCAAATATGATCCAGCCAAAGGTGTGTACAATGTCTGGCTGCTTCACTGTGGCGCAGCTCCGCAACTACAGGTAGCGTCCCGATCCCGCAACAGTTTCCAACCTGTCGAGACACCGCCACTTAGCCCACGAGGAGCCAGCCAGAGGCGGAAGATGCTCACCAGGTTCAATACCAACAGACACCATTTGGTTGATAGCAAGCCTCACCCTCCACAAGGTGACACCCTCAAACTCCCTAGAGAGTGTTTTAAGGGGTTGGATTTGCTTAAGAAACTCTGGATTTAAGGCGGTTAGCAACTGGTCCCTGTCCAGACATTGGGTGCTTCACATCAGATACCCGGCAGCCATGCTCCCGCATGCCCGCCACACCACTTCGGATATCCGGCGGAGCTACTCCCGCCAGGATGCACAACTTGTCCGTTGTGTTGATGCTGTGATCATAGTAGCAGTCGAATAAAAGATACACGTCTGCTTGACTCAATTTGCCCATGATGTGTTTCAGAGAGCCATTGACGAAGTCCTGTACAGTCCCTTTAATTTGGCCTATGATGTTAATCATGCCCCAACAAGTCGTAGCTGCTGCTCATCAGGGGATCAGTTGCATCAAAGAAATGTGATGACACTGATGTTTTCATCTTGCTAACTTACACTTATACATTCTCAGTAAGCTCACTTGTCATCTCTTGATGGAGGGTACCAGCTCCCAGAATACCATGATAGACATTGGAGCAGCAACTGCAAATGCTCGCAGCTCTTGCTTGTGTGGTTGCGATACCATAGCTCACATGCGGGAGATTGGCAAAGCAAAGGTTTTAGTGGAAGAGTGCCTTTTGAAAGGTTTTGTTTAAACTTGATAAGCGGCCACAGAAGCTACTGTATTATGTGGCAGCACATATGCGTTCGAATATCTTCTTTATCGTGTCCAAACACTTGTGGTTTCTCAAAATATGCTCCAGCACAGAGATGGGGCTACGACACCGTCAGGCTGCTTCACGGAATTCCACAAGGTCCTGGTTTGTGCACAGCTTGTTGCCCAAAGTGGGCAGACCAAGCGGGTGGTGTTTCCATTGTCTGTGGTGCTGTTCCACAACCACAGGTAGTCTCCTGTGGGTCTGACTTCCAGTAGCCCCATTCTGCAAGGAACCTTAGATCGGCCAATTATGGTTCTCAATCTTTTGAGGCCTCGCCAGTAGGACCATGAGGAGTCAGCTCAGGTGGGAGATGCGCACCAGGTTCAATACCGATAGATGTTACTTGGTCTGAGGGAAAGTTCTTTCTTTCCACATATGGCGACTTCCTCTCTTTTTACATCCTTAGAGAATTGTTTAAAAGAGTTGGACTTTGTTAAAGAATAACCTCTCTAGATTTAAGGCGGGGGGTAGTGCAAGCAGGTATCTTGTCCAGACATAGGGGGTGTCCACATTCGATACTTGGCAGGAGCTACGCTCGTGCATGCTCGCTACGCTACGACGATGTCTGGTGGAGCCAATTACGCTAGGATGTTACAAAGTTCTCGTGGGTTGTTGGACGGAGAATCCTGTTGATAAACGGCAGAGCGCATTAACGCTGGATCAAAGCTTCTTGGCATGGGTGATCTTTACCATAGAGGGAAGGCATACTCTGCACTGCGTAGCACAGGGCAAGTGACGGCGAGCTGAGGGTACTTAAGTGGGCGAAGCACCCCATATGTTTGCCAGTGAGTTTGGTGCAAGAGTTATTGCGTGAACATATTTACTCTTCGTCTTCTCAGTGTGGGTCTTATAAGAGAGAGGACGGTCCAAGGTGACCTCATAGGTAGACAGGGTTCACGTGCTCCAGGGGAGGGAGTTCCAGACCAGGTAACTTAAAGATGACCGTTTGGCTTCACGGTTGCGTAGATGGAAAGTACACAACTGTGTCGTTAGATGGATTTGCACGTAGGTGGGGTTCCTCATAATAAGGAGTGGTTCATCCAAAGCTTTGGAGGAGATTCTCTTCAAAAATGTGAAGGCGGAATCTTTGGCGCTAATTCCAAGATCGTCTGCATAAATAAAAACGACCAGGTCCTGCACTCTGGTGGTCGTTGGGATATATTTGGAACAGGAGAGGTCAAGGCACACTCCCTTGTCGGAGGACATTCTTGAGCCTACGCCATTGGCTCTTCTTCGCTCCTAGCGGAACAAAGAACATCCTGTTAGCCAGAATCCACGGGTAAGCTCAGTCAAGCGGATTTTGTCCTTGGTTAATTCGGATCTTATGAGTAGGCACCTTGATATTAACAGTGTCGTATGCTGCTTAGAGGGGGGGAGGTCGACAGATACACAGCTCGGTTCCATCCCTTCTCGAAACCATCATAATATGTGTTGAGTTAGGCTGAGTACGTGGACTGGTTTGTGATTTGCATGGCCGGAAATGTTGCTTCTTGGTATGAGGGTGTTCGTCATCACAGGTGCGAAGGTGCGATACGATGAGAAGGAGGCAGTGTTCAAAGAGTGTAGGTATGGCTAAGGAGTGATATGGGTCTGTATCTCTTGGGATTGGATGGACTTTCCCAGGCTTTAGGAGTGTCCAATAACCATGTCATTTCATCACATAGTGGGAAAGGCCTGGTAAATATTCAATTCCGTCCTACAGCCTCGTGGGTATGAATCTCTGGTCAGTCTTGTTCACTAGTTCGGGCAAATTTGTCATAAGTTATGGGGTTTTGGAGCAATCCTCTTCACGTTGACAAGATTATGGGTCAGAGCTTAATCGCGGAACCAACAGACACGCCAAGAAAATGCATAAAGTTTGCAGAAGTTAAGAGTGGGGGCAAACACAATCATAGAAAAGATCGTAAGGTTAGGGAAGGTCTGAATTTCATCCCTAATCCAGAAAAGGCGTTTTTCTCCTGATTCCCCAGTATCGGATGTTAGAAGGGAGGAGGAAAGTATTCAAAAAAAAGGTCCTTCAGGAGCCAACAAACAACACCCAAGTGGGGGTTTTTTGTAGGACCAAAGATCCCGGCCAGTCAGAGGCAGGGATAAGGGTAAGGCAACCGCAACACGCACGAAAAGCAATTCGTGAAACATAGGAGCTCGCGTTAGAGCCACCAACAAGTTCTACAAAAATCACAAAACCGCGAAACAAGAATGTTCCAGAGTACGAGGATTTGGTTCTATTTTTTCGGAGCAATTGACTTTTCTACTAATCTTGGGGAAAGTTTTTTTCTAAGTACTAACAGGTTTTTTTAAATTTGTTTAAGCATGGGTCAGAAATCGACATAAGCGTGCTCCTGATGAGATCCCTTGAGGATCGAATCAGGCTTGTCTAGCTACCTGTATGCTTTTAGTCCAAACCAGTAGGTAAGGACAACAGGTTAGTGAGCAGAGTTTTGTCTGGCATAGATTTTCGGCGCGGGCGTGTGTAAGTTTAAAAAACACGCATATAGGCCTAATGTTGAGTAGTTTTAACAACTCAGTAATAGGCTTTTTGGAATTAGGATGGTTCTGAATATTCTAAGTATTGAATTCAATTGTATAAAACCAAGATAAGGTTTTGTAAAACCAATGGATAGTTTCCATTGACTGGCGGCAAAGCAATAACGCATCGTCTGTATACAAAGGCGGGCAGAACAAGCAGCATGCATAATTGCCCAGTGAAGGCAATCGACCGTCCAATCTAGATCGACCATCACCGCGCAGCACGATTCAATAAATAGCGATGGTTTTCCAGTCACTGAATTCATTTGGCATTACGGGCCAAGAACAGCAAGCTTGGCTGTTCATGGACATAGGTCAAGTGAGACCCGAGTGATGGAATAGGGAAAGAGCCCCGAGTAATGTCCACAAAGCTTAATAGTCAAAAATTCGGTTTCCAAAGAGAAGGAGACTTAGTCCCAAGTATGGGCAGTAGTGGAATTATGGTGTGTATGTGTCTAGAAGCCAGTTAGTTTCTCTTACAACGCGCAAGAAAGAAATGTCTGTATAAGTAGGAGTAGTTCACTCCTATTACAGGGTGATGACCCAGTAATAGGTAATTGTTCATGTTTTGAACAATGGTAAGGACCAAGAAAGTGTGGTGGGTTCACGTTTTGAACATGGAGTAAAATAGGTCTTAATTCCAAACCGTTTCTTTTATTTTTAAACCCAGATAAGGTTTCACCCAGCTTTAAAGGGTTTACGGAATAAAGCAAAATATCTGGGGGAGATGTCAGAATTTAGTGTCAAGTATAAACAGGAATTTTACAGTTAGGAAAATTCTTCTCACTCCAAGCAGATCAAGATAGATTCTAGAGAGGTCGGCTTGATGCAGGTACCGTCTGTACCCTCACTATTTTCTGTTTATGTACTTACCCCGGTTGTAGCGGTATCGTATGATACGCAGCCATTCGGTGCGGGTCGAGGGGGAGGGACGAGAGAGTATTGACAGCAGGGGAACTTTTCACAGTTCATGGGAAGTTAATCCCTCGTTGATTAGCTAGATTCTCTAATATATTTGATCAGCAAGTACGGTTTTAACATGCATGCTCCGATAAATGGTTAACGTGCGTAAGAATTCGCGATTGGGTGATGAAACACCTTTCATTGGTCAGGAATAGACCATAAGATTATGGGGTATGACGATCAGAAAGCGACAGACTCATAACATACGCCACCAACTTTTGCACAGACATCGGGAGCGTATCCTTTACAAGATACATTGTAGAAGGCTGCGTAAAACACACGTATACCGCTTTTTCTGACCAAGCTTATGGGTCAGATTTACTAGGGAACACAGACATGCAAGAAATGCATAAAAAGTTGCAGACTGTTAGAGTTAACAACGTCACGAGCAAAAAGATCGTAGCGTTAGGGAAGGTCTGGATTTCATCCCTATCCAGAAGGCGTTTCTTCTCCTGATTCCCCAGTATCGGGAATGTTAGAAAGGGAGGCGGAAAGATTTAAACAAAAGGCTCCTTTCAGAGCCACCAAAGAACACCAAGTGGGGTTTTCTTAGGCCAAAGATCCCGGCAAGTCAAGCTGGAGGGATAAGCGGTTTAAAAAAAAGGCAACCGCACACGCACGAAAAGCAATTCGTGAACATAGTAGCTCGAGTTAGAGCACAAAAGTTCTAACAAAAATCACAAACCGGTAAGAGAAGTTTCCGAGGTACGAGGATTTTGTTCTATTTTTCGGAGCAATTGAATGTTCGTACTAATCTTGGGGAAAGCTTTTTCCTAAGTAAACAGGTTCTTTTACAAATAGGTTTAAGCATGGGTCAGAAATCGACCTAAGCAGTGCTATTGATGAGACCCTTGAGGATCGAAAACAGGCTTGTGAGCTAGCTGCAGATTTTAGTCCAACCAGTAGGTAAGGACACCAGGTCTATGTGAGCAGAGTTTTGGTCGATAGAGATTTCACGCGAGGGGTGTTTTAAGTTTAAAAACCACGCATATATTGCCTAATGTATGAGAGTTTTAACTACTCGTATAGGTCTTTTTTGGAGTAGGGATGGTTCTGAATTTTACAGTATGAATTTCAATTTAATAATAACCAGATAAGGTTTTGTAACCAATGGATAGTATTCCATTTACCTGGTGCAAAGCACTCAACCGCATCGTATGTATACAAGCGGGCGAACAGCCAGCATGAATAATGCCCAGTGACGCAATCGACCAGTCCAATTAGACCGAACAAATCACAGCGCGGCACGATCTCAATAAATAGCGATGTTTTCCAGTAAACTGCATCAGTTGGCCTACGGGCCAAGAACAGCAAGCTTGGCTGGCATGGACAAGGTCAAAGTGAGACCCGCAGATGAGGAACGGAAAGAGGCCCCGAGTAATGTCACAAAGATTAATAGTAATTCGGTTTCCAAAGAGAATGAGACTTAGTCCAAAGTAAGGGCAGTAGTGGCATTATTGTAGGTGTATGTGGCTAGAAGCAGTTAGTTGCTCTTACAACTCGAAAGAAAGAAATGTCTGTATAAGTAGGAGGTACTTCCCTCCTATACAGGGTGATGTACCCAAGTCATATTTAATTGTTCATAGTTTTTGAACACTGGTATATGACCAAGAAAGTGGGAGGGTTCACAGTTTTGAACATAGAGTTAAAATAGGTCTTACTTCAACCGTTACTATAAACCAAGATAGGTTTCTCCCAGCTTAAAGGGTTTTAGGAATAAAGCAATGCATGTCAAACATTTAGTGTCAAGTTATACACAGGAGAATTTTCCAAGGTAGAAAATCTCTCTCTCTCTCTAACCCCAGCAGATCAAGATAATTCATAGCGAGTCCGGCTGGATGCCGGTACCGTCTGTGCCCCTCACTATTTTCTATGTATGTACTTACCCCCTGTTTGTAGCGGTATCCGTATGATACGCAGCATTCGGTTTGGGCGGCGAGGGGAGGGAAGGAGAGTATTGACGCATGGACTTTTCAAGTTCAGAGGCAGTTAATCCCTCGTTTGATAGCGTGATTCTCTAAATCTTATTTGACAGCAAGTACGGTTTCACATGCGTGCTCCGATAAATGGTTAACGTGCGTAAGAATTCGCGTGGTTGGGATGATTGAAAACCTTCATTGGTGCAAGGGAATAGAGCCAATAAGAATTATGGGTTATTGACGATCAGAAAGCGACAGGACGCATAACATACGACAGCAAACTTTTGAACAGACATTAGGAGCGTATCCATCTCTAGAACATTGTAGAAGGCATGCGTAAAACACACGTATACCGCTTTTTCTGACAAGCTTATGGGTCAGATTTACTAGCGGAACACAGGACATCGCAAGAAAATGCATAAAGTTGCAGACTGTTAAGAGTAACATCAGTCAGAAGCAAAAAGATCGTAGCGTTAGGGAAGGTCTGAATTTCATCCCTAATCCAGAAAAGGCGTTTCTTCTCCTGATTCCCCCTTATTCGGGAATGGTAGAAGGGAGGAGGATAAGTATTTAAAACAAAAGGCTCCTTTCAGAGCCACACAGAACCAAGTGGGGTTTTCGTGTAGGCCAAAGGATCCCGGCAAGTCCAGCTGGGAGGAATAAGCGGCAAGGCAACCGCACACGCACGAAAAGCAATTCGTGATAACATAGTAGCTCGAGTTAGAGCCACCAAAAGTTCCAAATCACAAACCGGTAAACAAGAATGGTTCCCGAGGTACGAGGCTTTTTGTTCATTTTTTTCGGAGCAATGATTTTCGTATAATCTTGGGCGAAAAAGCTTTTTCCTAAGTACTAACAGGTTTCTTTTACAATTCTGTTTAAGCATGGGTCAGAAATCGCATAAAAAAGCAGTGCAGTGATGAGAATCCCTTGAGGATCGAAAACAGGCTTGTCTAGCTAGCTGCATGCTTTGTCCAAACCAGAGGTAAGGACACCAGGTCTATGTGAGCCGGGTTTTGTCTGCATAGATTTCGACGCGGCGTGTTTTAAGTTAAAAACCCAAGCATATATGCCTAATGTTGAGTAGTTTTAACATATCAGTATAGGTTTTGTGGCCGTATGGGATGGTTCTGAAGATTCTAAGTATTGAATTTCAATTGTATAAAACCAGATAGGTTTTGTAACAAGGGATAGTACTTCCATTAACTGGATGCAAAGCACCAACGCAGCGTATGTATACAACGCGGGCAGAACAGCAGCATGAATAATTGCCCAGTGAAGGCAACGACCGTCCAATAGACGGCCAATCACAGCGAGCACGATCTCAATAAATAGCGATGTCTTCCAGTCAACGGCATCATTTGCCTACGGGCCAGAACAGCAAGATTGGCTGTTCATGGACAAGGGTCAAAGTGAGGACCCGCAGCTGAGGAATCGGGAAAGAGGCCCCCAGTAAAAATTTTGTCACAAAGATAAGAGTTATTCGGTTTACAAAGAGAAGGAGACTTAGTCCAGTAATAGTTTTGACACTGGTATATGACCAAAGAAGAAAGTGTGGTCGGGTCACAGTTTTTGAAACTGAGTAAAATAGGTCTTATTCAACCGTTACGTCCTGCTAGGATGCACAAGTTCTCCGTTGGTGTTGGACGGAAGGCATCCTGTGATAAGCCGGCAGGAGGCATTTTACGCTGGATCAGCTTCTTGGCATGGGTTGAGCTTTCCCCTACAGGGCAGGCATACTCTGCAATGAGTAGCACAGGGCATAGGCCGTCGGGATCTTAGGGTAAGTGGGCGAGAACCAACATTGTGCCCAGTGAGTTTGTTCAAGATGTGTTATTGCGTGAAATACTTTACTCTCGTCTTCTCAACGTGGGTCTTATAAGAGAGGAGGCGCGGGTCCAAGGACTCCCTGGTAGACAGGGTTTATCACAGTGCTCCAGGGGAATTCCAGACCAGGTTACTTTAAGCTGACGTTTGCTCACGGTTTTGCGGAGATGGAAAGCACACACCGTGTTAGATGGATTTGCACGTAGGTGTTTTCCTCATAATAAGGAGTGTGAGGTAATCCAAAGCTTTGGAGAGAGTCTCTCTTCAACAACGGTGAAGTCGGAATCTCTGTGAGCTAAATTCCAAGATCGTCGCATAAAATAAAACGACAGGTTCATGCACTCCTAGGTTGGTCGGTGGTATATATGTTGAACAGGAGAGGTGCATGCACACTCCATTGTGGTAGACCATTCTTGAGCTACGCCCATAGGCTCGTCTTCGCTCTAGCTGTCTAGTCATGATATGGGTTCTTAAGAAATGATGTAAGGGGAAAACAGTTTTGTGAGTTGCAGAGATTAGTCGTGACTTTCGACTTCGCAGTTTAACTTTGTTCGTACGCAGCGCTAACAGCGGAGACCACAAGACGGTTCTCTACTTCTCCCCCATATCGTTCGATATGATAAGTGGTGTGGCAAACACGTGGCAAAAGACATCAAGCTAAAGTGTTGCCACAAACTACAGAAGCATTCACAAGGAATGTCAGCGTGCCATTTGTAAGTGATGATTTGGGAGGCATCACTAGATGAGAACCCACCCCTCCTGGATCAATGACCTATGGATGGTCAAAGACGAACAAATGAGTCCAGACGCCGGACAGTACCAATGATGTTCCACCAGCACCTCTTGAAGTAAATAAACTGATTCCTTGGTTGTAAAGCTTGATCCTCCGTGTTCTATAGCAAAATGCAGATGTTCTTAGGCCCAGCTGGCTTGCACAATTTGTTAGTGAGTGTAATAGGTTAGGTAAATGCCAAAATAGATGGACAAACTGGGTGGAACGTAGCCTGAGGAAAGCGGTGGAGGGAAAGAGGAAGAACCTGAAGAAATAGTGAAACAAAATTGGGGGTAATAGTGAATTTTTGTGAGTATTCAGCGTAGATTTAAGATATTTATATTGAGGTTTGGCATTCATTCACTTAGGAACTTAATTCAAGCTACATTCACAATTGACTGAAACTCTCGACCTTTAACAGTGATACAACGGGTAAAAGGTGAATAGTCTTCCTTGACCTTGAATCACACACTCAGATGGTAGCGTTTAAATTTACAGTGCGAAGAAGATAGGTGAACGTTCATTATTGGCAACTGTACAAGTCCTACAGACAATTACCTGCGATCTTCATATTATATGTTATTGTAGTAGTGTGATCGGTGGCCATTTTGATTTATATAAACATTTCAGCAACCGTTTTTTAAATTTCCATATAAACAGAATGGTTTAGGCAAAGGGTTTCTTTGCCCCTTAAAACTTATTCAAACCAGCAAAAACCAGTATCATTAAATGCTACAGAAGCTGAAGATATTATAACTATTGTATGTAGTGGTGGGCATTGTGTCGGCCAAGTTGGCGGCCGATCTTGGATTTCATATAAAGAAGGATTTGAGATGTTAGTAATTGACAGAAAATACTCCTTGACCCCTATATCCTAGCCCAAAGGACAAAACCGGCTTTATAGTAGCCCAGGGAGCTGAGATATGGCCTTCTTTGTGTCGTGGCGGCCATTTTGAATGCTATTTTGTCTGCCATCTTGGATATTTCAAGATGCTCAAGGGTGCTGCAGTGGCTCATGCCTGATCCTGAATCATTAGTCTGAAGAGATATAAACCACCAAACATTGTGTGGACGATACACAAATCCGGGTTCTCTGGTTTGGGTTGGGACCAGACATATTAGAAATATAGTGTCCTCACTTAGTAATTCCAGTATCGTTCTGTGTAATATATGTGTTATTTAGGGGCTCTTGTAAAATTTTATTAAGTAAATTGAGTCCAAATGGGTTAAATTTTAATTGGAAAAAATACATCTCAGTCCCCGGACCGCAAGTGGCCGTTGCGGTTTTGTGAATGGAGTCAAAGGTCACATGAGGTCACCAAGGTCACTGAGGTCACCAACATGTCACACCACCCCCGTTTTCCCCTCCTTTTCCACCAACTTAACATCCTCGTAGCCCTTCCGGAACTTTATAATAATACCACAATGCGCAATCCTTCCTGAGCTTTAATCCGTATGGATTGTTGGCCAGTACAAAGACAAGCAAGACGGAACTCATACGGCTGCAATATATTAAGGGTTCATATTTTGGACCGCCAAAGGATCACACATGTCACCAAGGGTCACATGAGTCACCACATATCACCCACCCCGCCCACCTCCTTTGCAACCAAAATCATCATCGTAGCCCTTACGGGGAACTCATACGGCATGCAACATATTAACTTTTGGCCACAAGCTCGCACACACACACACCACACCGATAACACACACACACACCAACATACGACAGAGTAATCCCTATGTCCTTCTGTCTGCAATGTGCTTGCAGACGCCCAAAAGTGCAGGTATAGTTCACGGCTTTCTCGGAACAAAAAAGGTGTTTCATCGATAAAATATTCACGATGAAATTCGAGGTCATGTCGTCGTACTTTTCCAATCGCTCAAATTGTGATCGACAAATTTCATGCTGAAAATATGTCACAATAAATTCACTCGAACAAGTCAGTCGCCTTTCGCGAATCGTTCATTTCCTATTTTTAGGTCTGCTGGCCACCTCAGGCCCTAAGGCACCGAAATGACGAGAGATGACGTACGGTTGGTGAGAATGAATATATACAAGTGAGTCCAAAAAACTTGGAGCCCGGCTATTGTTAGTCTCTGGCGCTTTGATGAGATTAGAATAACATATATCTCGTCGTCGGTATGTAGTATCATCGGAAGCCTATTTCATTATCTTTAATTTTGTCTGGAGATATTCCAATCGTTAATGAAATATGTCAGATTTTTTGTCTAAGCGTCAGTTTGACTTACATTCATAAAATAATATGTACATACCTCACGAATTCCCGAAAAATAAACATGTGATTAAAATGACAAAATAGAAGGCATTTTTAAATTTTTTGCGTTTTTGACATACGAAGAAACGGGCGGATTTTTTCGCCACGGCTTTCATTGATCAAAAGCGCCCAATTTTTCTCTCCTCCTGACGTTTAAAGTGATGACCAAAACAACGTGTTGACTCGAATTGGGTATTGCTGACACTGTATATTGATGGATTCTGAAAGTAATAATAAATTTAAATAAGTTCAGATGACATATTTTTTTCATTTCGTTGTTTTTAATTATTATTGACGTGGCAACACTGCGATAATATGGTTCACAACGACGTAAATTATGATGGTCATCACTTTGACGTCACCATTTGCCTGCGATGTGGATTTGTCGGATTCGTTTTCGAGTAAGCTTTAGGCGAAAATTAAAAGGGCAAATACTCAACAATGTTGGACAATTTTTCAACTTATTTTGATTTATATCAATCTACGTTACTTAAGCTTTCATCCATACCAAGTTTTCCAAATTTCAGAATCATGACATATTTCCTTTAAGTATACGCCGATCTACAACAGTGGTTTTGAATCAGGTAGTCAGCTTTTCCCACGGATCACGGATTCCCATTGAATGCACGCCGGTCAACGAAGCAACGGACTCCCCAAAATATAAAGTTATGTCTGTGTTTATGTCTAATAAAGTGTTATCTTAAAGGTGTAACTCCAGCGAATAATGTAAGTTTTTTATTTAAAAACATTTTTCAAGATGTGCAAATTGTCAACAAATGGAACAATTTGAACCTCAAAGGTTGTCATTTCACCGGTTCCGTTCCTTCATTGGTATGATTCAATGCAGCTTCCTCCAGAACCTGATACCTGTATCAAGTTATTTATTTTTTCAAATGATTTTTAAATGAGGAGTGATAACGTAGAAATTGTGACCGAATTTGTGGGGTTAAAATAGAGCGTCAATATTTATTCTGCAGTTATAAAGCCCTATTACATTCTGGACACTGTCTGCTTCGCTGAAACGTTGTGTCAATTGTAATAAGAATCCGTGGACAGAAAGCGCTAAATCGACTACTTGATTCAAACGACTGTAGCTCGGGTTATACCCAACCTATGTTGAAAGATTCTTTGCAGCAAATTGAAGCTAATGAACTAGCTGTCATAGATATCACAAATTTTATCTCTAATGATCTTTGACATGTCGGAGCACAATCAGAGTCAATTTTTTAATCACCCGTATAAGGCCGACTTTCCGTGTACATTTTTAATATAATTTTGGTATATAATTCCTAACCCCTTACTACTGCATGTACTTTTTAACAAACTTCACGGAGCGTGACCCTGCCTTAGTTAGGGGGAAATTGCTCCGAGATCTAATAGAAAATATGTTTTTATTATTTTCTTTTTTCGGTGATCGTCAGGATTTTCCTCCAGGGACCGTTAGGATATCGAGTTTATTTTTTTCATACTGAAACCGAAAATTTGCCTTCTGCACCATGTCACAAAAATACGACCTCTAGTAAGAAGTCCCTTTTGGGAGATAAATGAAAATAAACCATGCTCTGTCCCCGTCCGCTCCACTTTCCGTCCGCCAGCAGTTCATCTCTGTGCCATCGTATGCCCAAGAACTTAGTTTTATGGGGCACACCTGAGTGTCAAAAAGAAATCTTGAACTCGTTGTCGACAGGAACTTTCCAAATGGTTGGAACGAACCAAATAATAGGCCGTTTAGAGTGGTACATGACGAAAGTATTTGCTTAATCCCTGAAAACCGACGTCAACGCTGTAAAGTGGAAAGTAATACATCTTTTTGGAATGCTAATCACTATAAATGTCATCCTAATAGACTTTAATCTTCAGCCTGAGCGACTAAGTTTTAGAGATATCATTAGTGCCAAGTACGTCAAGGTATATATGTAATTGAGTGGGAGGGGCGTCCCAACTATGAGTTGTGAAACTATGAAGTTTGAATGGGAGCATCGGTTCACTTTCCAACTAGCGCTTTTAAATAAGTGTGATTGATAGGCTATTGATTGAATTTTTGGGCGTTGCCCTCACGATTTACCAGCGTTAGAGAGCATTTAATCGATGTTTGTTTACTTGGTTAAAGGTCCCAGGAAAATGAGATGAAAACTATTCCAAATCTTTGTGGGACATTCAGTGCAATAACAGGGGCCATAAAAAGAATACACTATCAGTTACGGGTCATTTGTGGCACTATTGATTATCAGTCAGTGTCTGAAGGATGCACACCAGTCACACTGTAATTTTTCTATTATATTACTTGTCTGAAAAATCAATGTAACCACAATGATGTCATCAACCAACCTAAATTTTTAATGTTTTCCCTGGTCCCTCCTTGTTGACTTGACACAAACCACTCAATTCTATAGCCATTTTTCCTGGGACCTTTAAAATGAAACACTTACATAAAAAATATTCAGACCTAATGAAATGAACCCTTACTGAAATAAATTTCCACAATTTGAAACAATTAGGTTTTTGCATTTTTTCCGCTATTTTCACAAACTCTGCCGCCCAAGCACCATAGCGATATCATTTGCTATCTTTTTCCAGAGGGTATTGTTTTGGAAATATGGAATTCTTTATGGGGACTTACTTTGTGTTGTGTTTAGATTATATTCTAAGTCATTGATTTTGACCATTCTAAGTACATAAGAAATTGGTAGCGCAATGTTGAGTTTGTTGAAAGAATTCTACAGCACACTTAGGCCAATGACTACTGAAAGACCATACCATATGTCTCTCTGGAACAGGTACAATGAGTATCGCCAGTTGGTATTAGTAGTTTCTTTTCTTTTCCTTTAAATTCGTTAAGATTTTAACTTCCACCCCAAATATGTCTCCCTGACCTTTTACATAACAGAACATTAAATTGAGTACCATTCCTTATATTCACTCTAGAACGGTTCAAACTAGCGACTGATTTAATCAGATACAGGTTTTTACCGTTTTCAATAAAGATTGCAAAATTGAAATTTGTATTATTTGGATTTTAATTTAACAAGATTTGTCAAAATTATCTGAAGAATATTGGATCAAGTACCTGGAACATTTTATGATTTTAGTATTATTTCTTTCGAAGTCACGCGAGAGATTTTATTAGATACCAGCTGCGCATGCGTGATCATATTCGTTGCGTGTGATTAAAACGCAACTTGTTGAATATTACTTTTGCAATTTTGCAGATAAAAATTACCGTATCTTTCACTAAACGATTTCACGTTCTTGGCGACCCGTTATGGCGGGACAACGACCAAAGGAATTTAAAGTGACAAACGATATTTCCAAAGAAGTGTGCCAAAATAGTACCAAAAATCCGGGAGGAAAATGTCAACTGCACGTGAGGACAAAAACAAGCCGCTTGAGCTGTAAGGTGCTGAATTCGGCAACCAAAACTGCTTCGATAACATCGAAGATACTGGCAATTCCAACCAGCACAGAATCGCCGAACCGCGTTAAAAACTTGATACTAGCACTGCTAGCAGCAGTAAAAACAAAACTACCGCCTTAAAAGGCAAAGTGATGACCTAAATCCACGGCTGGATAGGATAGAAAAGTCGATCGAAATACAGGCTGAACAGAACAAACAATTTCAACATAGTATCCTGGCAGCTTTGTCAGTTGGATGGTCGACCAGTTGAGACGATATTCATCCTTGTCGTCAGTTGTATCCACACATGGGATTTTACAAGCATCAGCTACAACCAGTGTAAGATCAATCCCATATAAGTGATGAGAGGAAGAGAAGAATCCGCCTTGGATTTGTACACCGTGTAAAAATGACAGGAAAAAATGATGAGCCACAGGTCAGCAAGCTGAAGCTATAATTTGCTGCTGATCTGGGTTGAAGCCAATTTGCCATGAAGAACTCCGATTGGACATTGAAAATAGCCAAAATTGCTTGTAAATGCAAGACTTACAAGCTAGAGGAGACAAGGCTTAAAGCAAGCGATGGATAGGCATAAATGCCCAATAATTTGGATCAGCCTATGGTAAACTCCCAATTCTGGAAAGATATCCTTCAAGATCAAAAAGAACAAGTTGAACTTGAATTGCAGAGGGTGGAAAATTAAGGGCTTGATGCCCTATCAGAAATGGTGGGACATAAGAAGCTGAACCAAGATGGTGTTGAGGCCTCACATTGGTAGCCACCGTGGCCTTGAAACTGAAATGCCTTCGCAGGGAGATGTTGAAACCTGACATAAGTCCCAAGTTCCAAAACCTTTGCAAACCACAAGTATATGACAAAAAAGTGAACAAGAAATCAGCCTGGGAGTATTATACCCTTCTCTTTGGGGATGTGAACTGAGAAAACATTGACGGATCCAAAGCTTCATCAAATTCGTAGACGTAAAACCATAACGCTAATAGGGTGGAAATAGATGTCGCCCAGACAAACAAGGGAAGGCTAGAGCAAAGCGAACTTCAGGCAGCCGCGCAGCGGCTG
Organism: Ophioderma brevispina; assembly: GCA_023653785.1. Classification (NCBI taxonomy): domain Eukaryota; kingdom Metazoa; phylum Echinodermata; class Ophiuroidea; order Amphilepidida; family Ophiodermatidae; genus Ophioderma; species Ophioderma brevispina. Next base: position 49,886 of record JAMKCH010012171.1, read on the forward strand.
CAGCTCCGCAGGATGCGAGAAAACTGGTCCAAAGAATCAAGACTCAAAAACGTGACGAGGCGTGGGTAGCTGTTAAATTTGAGACATGCATGTTAAAATGCAACCCCTTTTCAATACCTGTAGGAGGTTAGATGAGGTTTTATCCGTAGCCAATTGGGAACAAGAAGAGTCTAAAAAAAAGACTCTTAAAAATTTCTCTCCGTTACATAGGCTACTACAAAATTGCGAATTTCTTACAGATGCGACCGAAATTGTGCATTGTATGGGTAAGATTGGCACAGTGGATACAACGGTTCAGGATGATAAAAAATCTCAAGGTAAGTCAGGGGGACGAGGCTTGTGTATCACGAAATGCCCCTCTTTTTAATGCCTAATACAGGAAGCCAATGTTTGTTTATTCTTATACATCCAATGGTTAAGATACTGAATTCCAAACAATTGCTTCCATGTTATCAAATCTGTTTTTTAGGTGATTTTATTTGAATTTTTCCTCATTTAATTCCAGTGAAGTCAATAATCTCAAAATTTGTTAGTTTTTTTTTGGGATTACACCAGTTAAAAAACAGTAGAGAAGTCTCCCCACAAGAGTAACAGACCATAGTAGTACATTGATTGACTTGCTTTTGACATCATTCCTGAATTATATGGTGAATGTGGTGTATCCAAAACCAGCAAGCAGCGCCATTTTATGATTAACGCTATTGAGGGCACAGTGAACAGAATAAAGGGATTCATACCACATGATTTTGGTCTTTCAGAATTTGATGAGGAATCATTTCTTAACGATCCTCTTCGATGTGATCTGTTGAATGATGTAAAAACAGTGCAATAACGTTAATGATGCGTTACGGTGTGGCAGGTATGACTGTATGTTACATGACGTAATAAAAAAATATCTGAAAAAGACTAAACGTGTAAGGGCTGCTCCATGTACCTGGCGAGACAATATCTTTAAGCACATGTCGAAGGTGATTATTTGCATCGTAATGCCATTCTTTCTAAAGATGCTAACTGATTGGAAGTTTAAATTGTACCGAAATAAGCTAACTGCGATTAATTCGCAAGCTACAGAAAACAAAAGACAAACGTCAAGAGTGTTTTGGTAATTTTGTCAATTGTGAGAATACTTTGGAGAAATGTCCTCCAAAGAAGATGGCTGTCAACCCTTCATCTCTTGTAATAATGGTAATGTTCTTGAGACTGACTCTGATATTTCTAATGGGTTTAAATCATTTTGTACAAGTTGACGTTATTTGATAGATGGCGGTGACCTGACACGATATCTATGAATATGTTAAGTGGATTAATGGCTTTAATGTACGTCCTCTAATGATATTGTGATTATAATGACCCCCCCCCCCCCACACATGAAAATGACTGAGTGCTGGTAAGGCAACATGTCTTGACGATATTAGCTACGATCCTTAAAATTGCAAGACCAGTCATTATTGAAAAGTTACTATAATTATGAAAAGTGTATTGTTACAGACTAATGTTTTCCAACTTGAATGGAAATTGGCAAAAGTTGTTACCCTTTATAAAGGTGGTGACTTAAATAATGGTAATACTTACAGACCAATCTCCCTTTACTTACTCTTACTGAAAAAATGTAATCCAAGTCAGTCTGGTTCCGTCCACGACACCTTACAGGAAACAGTCTTGTGACATATGATCGACGATTGCTTGGAACAAGAAGGTATACGAATGGTGTGGATTTTCTTGATCTACGAAAGGCATTCGATACTGTCAAACCATTCCGTTTATTCCAGAAATTACATGATATAGGTGCCGATATGTTGACTTTGAAATGGTTTGCATCATATTTAACTAATAGAGTGCAAATGGTGTGTTTTAAAAAGCCATTTCAAAATCCATTAGAGTAAAATACAGGTGTGCCTCAAGGTAGTATTTTAGGTCCATTATTTTATCAAAAAAATATCGTAGGTATGATAAAACACGGTCGAATTTGTATGTATGCTGATGATACAACATTATAGGGAGTTGGCCAATGGGTACCTCGTATAATGAACTTCAGACACTGAGGGGGCTGATCTGAGTCTCTATTTGAACGGTTATGTTGAAAATAAGTTAGTTTTAACATTGACAAATATTAATTTAGGTTTCATGTTACAATACAAAACACTTCATTGAATATTGTGGACTACTTTAAAGGTTAGTGGTCATTACCGACAGTGAATTGGATTGGCATAAACAAGTTCATCGTTCGTTCGTTCGTTCGGGCAAGTCCAAACATCACAGTGGGAAGATCCGTCTTTAGCCAGCTGTAGTTTCATCACCAGTTAATCATGCCTGGGATTCCTATTGGGGACTTGTAGACCTCACAGTCATCTATGATATGTGGCTAATGGTTTTGGCTTTCCACAAACGCAGTTTGGTGAAAATTCTACTCCGATCTTGTGAAGGAAGTTCTTGTGCGACTAACGACAGTTATTGAGTCTGTTGAGGTTGACCCATGCTTTCCTATCGAGGCCACAGCCTTTGGGGGGCTTGCTAGATGGGCTGTCCAAAAACAGCTTTAGGTTCAAGTAGAGGATGCCCATTGCTCATACATTCTGTCATTGATCCAGGATGATCGATTGGGATACTGTGACTTGCCGTGGTCATGGATTGGGTAGCCAAGTGATTCAGTGGAATTCTCTGATCCTCAAAGGGTGCTGGTGGGGGGATTAGGCTACCAGAAGGTCATCACATTTTCTGGCGAGCTTGATCGTCTGAAGGTTCCTCCTAATTAAGGTTTGCAGGAGCTATGCAGGACAGAGTTGGAAGTTATCTACAGGCGTCGCCAAAGGCAACCACTAACAAGTTTCATCGCATCATTCAGAAAGACATCAATCTTGTGTGACTGTACACTGTGACTCCATACTGCGGTCGCAGCGTATTCCAGCCAGTAGAGTATAGCCAGCCAACAGTGATGTATGTAAGGTAGGTTAAAGGTCATAAAGGTAACGAGAAAAATATTGGTAAACTCGCAATTTTTTATTTGTACGTCTTAAATTTTATATTGATTCTATTAACTCTTTAACCATTTTATAGGCATTGATCCAACCACATTTTGATTATTGCAATTTAGTTGGGTATGTCGTAAAATGAAGATTTTATGTTGGCAAAAAAAAAGATGTGCTAGGGTTTAATTAGGTGTCAATTCTTTTACCCCTTCAGAACAAATGTTTCACGAGCTAAACTGGCAAAAGCCTTCTGATTGTCATCAATATTTTACTGCTTTAAAGGTCTTCAAATGTTTGAATGGTCTTGCACCACCCTACATGTAATGTATATTACGTACGTTATAATCTCACTTGTAGCACACGACAATCCACAGCTGGTTTGTTGGCATTACCTCCAAGAAAAGGTGTTAATTTAGAATGTTTAAAACATGGTTTTGGATATAATGGGGTAAAAGTATGGAATAATGTAGATTCATCTGTTAGATTCTCATCAAACGTGCAATCATTTAAAGACATGTACAATGCTTGTTACTGGAAATAATATATTATATATTGTAATGTACAATCACTTTGACTCCTTTAAATGTGTTAAATTATACAAACAGTCCAGTCTATTTCCCTAGGGAAATAGCACGCGTAATCGCAATCAGCCAATGAAATAGCATGATAATGTTCATGAATATTCATGAGGTGTAATAAAATCATATATTACATTTTGCAATGACTTTTTAAAGTGTTCAATTTTATGTTGTTATGGGTGTGTATTACATTGTTTCATGAATGTATGATTTTATTGACTTATGGTGTTACTTTAACTTCGTATGCTGATCACCGTTCAGTGTTTTTAACTTTTTATACCTATCGATATTTAGGTGTTTTATAAGTTTGATGAATTTTGTTTTCCAATTAATTTCATTCGGTTATGTATTTAATTATCATGTTTACATTGTATTTGAATGCAATTTTATAGTGTTTTATCATGTATGTAAGTGAAACAGGGTCCTGTGTAAAAACAGCTGTATAAAGATAATTAAAATAATAAAAAATAATAATAAAGATGGTGAACCATGATGTTCAGTGTTTATAACACACATTGTAGGCGATGAAACTAAGTTCTTGTGTTTAATGTGTTGAGATGAACCTTACTGAGTATGATGCAAAAGATCATACAGGTACATGTTAAAATCATATTCCACCGACTGGAAATGCGTTATGTCTAAAGAACTAATGCGAATTTAAGATCGCTACTCACAGGCCTGTAAGGACTTCGGACTTGTCATCAGTTTGAAGAAGACTAATGTCCTTGCCCAAGATGCTCAAGAACCACCTGTCATCACAATCGACAATTACACACTCGAGGTTGTTCAGGACTTCACCTACCTAGGGTCCACCATCAGTGACAGTCTGTCTCTCGATGCAGAAATCGGCAAACGCATTGGTAAAGCTGCAGCTACTCTTGCCCGGCTTACAATGCGTGTGTGGGAAAATCCGAAGCTGTCCATTAAGACAAAGGCAGCAGTTTACAACGCCTGCATTATAAGCACGTTACTGTATGGTAGTGAGACATGGACTACATACTCTAGGCATGAGAAGAAACTCAACAGCTTCCATCTGCGCTGTATTAGACGCATTCTGGGTGTCACTTGGAAGGACATGGTGCCAAATTCACAGCTCCTGACTCGAATTGGACTCCCCACCATCTATACATTTCTTAGACAACGAAGACTCCGATGGGTGGGCCATGTCCGTCGAATGGAGGATGGCCGTCTACCGAAAGATATCATGTATGCTGAGCTTACATCTGGCAAGAGGAAAGTTGGTCGACCCATGCTCCGCTACAAGGATATTTGTAAGCGTGATATGTGTACCCTGAACATCGACATTGGGTGTTGGGAGAAACTTGCTGACAATCGTCACCTTTGGCGGAGAACAGTGAAGCAACACCTTGAGCTTGGAGAACAACAGATCATCAGCCAGTTTGAGAAGCAGCGAGCTAAAAGAAAGCTGCACAGATCCTTGGATAGTCAAGCTGTGACATCCCATATATGTAGCACCTGTGGCAGAGACTGCCACTCTAGGATTGGCCTCTTCAGCCACAGTCGTCGCTGTTCACCTAACCTGTGACTCAAAGTGGGCGCTTTATCCATAGTCGCTTGCGACTGACGGAGGCCATGATGATGATGAGATAATGATGCCTGATGGGCTTAAAAATCTCATGGAATCTCTCGCGAGATTTCGAAATAAAATGAAAAGATTAAAACTTACCTGTTTGAAGTTTAATCTTTTAATCTTTTATGAGAAAGGGCGAGCGAGCGATAACGTGCCCTCTCAAATTTTAGTAAACAGGTAAGTTCTCTTAATTTCAATTTTATTTCATATAGCTTTCATCAGGCATCATTATGCTTTAAAATATGATCACGCATGCGCAGCTGGTACACAACATTCTAATTTTTAGTTTAAATTTTGTTGAAACGATTCTGAACAATGATGATATTACAATAAATTAATGACAAAAATGAAAAGGGGAACTGATGGGCGCATCCATATTGCCAATAATCTCACGGCCATGGTGACGTTTCGGCCATCTTGCTTCCATGCTACGTCATGTCTATAGCTTGAAGCTTTTTGACCCATGATGATAGTCAAAACAAAGTATCTAACATGTTTATAGGTTTGTATGCCTTTGAATCGACGCACATCTGCCGTGATTATATTCCAATAAAGAAATAACAACTTCCAATCACCTCAATAAAAATTACTTCGGATCACTGACCTTTACGTAAAAGATAAAGGATGAGAAGTACGCCGTTATGAAGAATAATGGTGTTTTGATAAGGTCTGGTGAGCCTGTTAGACTACGACCTATCGGAGTCTCAGAGGCGGATTTAGAGGGGGGCGCACCCGGCGCGCGCCCCCTCTATTTTTTGCAGAGCACAGGGCGCCGAGCGTTGCATAGAGCGCCGGGTGCCCTGTAAATCTATAAAAATGCCTTTTTAAGCACAGGGCGCCCTGTAGATTTCTAAGAATTACGGTACAGGGCGTCGGGCGCCGTGTAGATCTAGCTTTGTGGGTGCCCAGCGGTCGCAGTATGTTCCTCCCCGCTTTTCAGAATTTCAAACAACCGAGCGGAAAATTTGGCGCCCCCTCTATTGAGAAATCCTGGATCCGCCCCAGAGTCTAACAGGCAAGCCAGACTTTATCAAAACTCCATTATTTTTCAGTATGTTCTAAATTCTTTATCTTACATATACGTCGTGACAAGAACGAAAATCGATTTTATATAATTATTCAGCAAAATTTGAATATATTTCGGGTTTTTTTAAATATCTTGGAGCAGCGTTACGTTTTTCTTAATTAAAAACACCAATTGTGCTGTTATGTTCACTTGTGCAGGAGTCAAACACCAAGGTCTAGTCGATAATAGGTTTACTCTTCTGGAGAGATAATCTTATTGTCGAGGAAAGCCTGATCTGATTTAGAAATGGTACATCTGTTGAGAAGATTATCTTATTGACTCGTTAAGCCATGTCTAATGGTTATTTAGTAGGCAGGTTTGGATATTTAAGTAGGTTCAGTTCAAATAACCCTTTCACACGTATGTCTGACCCCGGATTCTGACACCACGAATTAACACTTAAGTGCCCAAGGGAGGGGGTCCATAGTACCCAACATTTGATTTTTTTGCGATTTCTCGGTTACGCAATCAATTTTTTCAAGGAGTTTTTTGCTAATTGTCTGATTTATGAATACGCTTCTCCTGATACTAAAAAAATAAATCCGTTAACGGCTTCATTGGAATAATTAGGTTAGGTCCCTAGGATCCCCCTCCCCTTGGGCACTAACGGAAGTAAAAAAACAGATATTTACTAATTAAAACATTAAAGTAATTAAATCTTGGGATTTATTTGCTTAGATATATACCTTAGGAGGAAATTAATGAATAATTAATAATGCTTAAATCAAACAACCTTTTATATGCTGATAGCATCAATTTTAATTTTGTCATGACTGTGCTCTTAACTGTGTAAGTCTATGGGAAAACCAAGGTGACATTGAAGTTTCTGAGAAAAATACAAGATGGTATGAATTTGGCTTTTTTTGCAATGATTATTTTAATTGGTTATTCTAGAGTAGATATAATGATTTGGTTAAAAACCTCATATTGGAGTTGCTGAGGATTGAAATGTGCGAACCACTCTTTTTCGGAGAGTGACAATTTCAATTGGCCATAGGTCATAGGTCAAGTTCGGATTTTCATTTATATTGTGGGTATGTGGTTCTTATGTGACCCCCATTTACTTGTGTTAGTGTCATGATCAAACTCCCATAGGAAAGTTGTTATCTGGGTTGGGTCCATGGGCCCCCCCCCCCCCTTGGGTACTAACGGATTTTTTTTTTTAGCTTGGGCACTTAAGTGTTAAAGATCTTGATACATAGTTATCCGCGGTGCACTACCGAATGCTTGTCACACAGGTAGTGCTTAAGAAGTTTTAGCTTAGAAGATATCCTATCTTAGGCAATTCTTAAATAGGCTATGTCTTAACGGCTATCACTAGCACTCGATTGCGCATAAAGAGAACAAAGGCAGAAATTCCTTTCACTTTTTATACGTTTTTCCCACAATTTTATTTTTAAATCCCGTATTCATCGATCTGGCATTTACGGTTAGCAATTGTTCAATTGTTACCATTTTAAAGTAAAAGCAACATGTTTAAATTGTCTTTTTTGAAGATTTCCATGACTTTGAATCACTAGCTTGCCTGATTCGTTGTCGATATACATATATTATAGCTAACCAGCAGATGGTAATTAGACAATCACAATAAGCTTTTGTATTGAGTCACCTGTTCTTTCAACGTTGTTTATTCATCACACAATCAATAAAGAGCAAAATTTTTCGATTGTCCCTTTAAAATAATAAAGAAGAAATTTGCATAACTTACAATCACTACTTTGCCTGAACCGTAATCGATAGATAAGCTAACAAGTAAATAGGCAATCTGTGTTCACAATTAGCTTTTAGATTGAGTTCTTTTCACTATTGTTTATTTCTTTCATATATACCACCCGAGGTCGAGGTGTTTCTGGAATTTTCCTATGTGCAATTGTCCTTTATTGTTTAACTATGAATATTCATCACACCGTTATTTTTCTCCGGAAGTGTCCAGAGACCACTTTCGGAAAAAAGAACGGTGTGATGAATATTCATAGGTTTAAATAACGGTCTCTGACCGCTTTCGTAACTATATTGGACAGTTGAACAAAAGAAGCACAATTGATAATGATGAAAAGAAAAAGGGCTAGACGCATATACATGGATCATGGAGGTAGGAGAGAAGGAGAAAGCTCTTCCCTAATTGCATTACCACGCCGATTATCCCAATTATATCACTGGGCAACTCATTGTAACAGCATAGACCAACACACCGCTTCCTCGGCATGGAGTACCTTTCATGTTCCATGATCTCGCCGACAGAAGTGGGCCGCTCAGTTGAACAAGAATTGACCTGTGCCAGAAAGGGTATATCCACCGATCGCATTGTGGTTTGTTTATCATGTGGGACGAAAACAAAGAGATTGAGTCGATTACAACACAAGCCGAATTCTGAGTATTTCATCCAAAAAATCGGAGATGCATGTTCCTAGATGATTTAGCATTGATTTATAAGTTTTTGAAACTGGGATGTTTTGAAACGGCGTATTTCTTAAAGTATGGTATTTGGAGAACGGAAATCTAACTTGAATTGGAAGAAAAATGCCTTATCTAAACATGCCACCAACCTTGACATGCCCGGACGTTCCCGTTTTCCTCAAATTTGGGTCAGAAGTTGGTCATATTTACCACCGAAATTGTAAGTAGTTAAGCAGATAATTGTAAAAATTTTGCTTTTGTCATAAAGCATCAAATTTGCAGATAGGTAGAGAATTAAATTTGGAAAACAATGGATAGGGAAACCACCTGCACAGGTCAAGTTTAATGTCACCATAGGTCACAAATGGTCAATTGAGGTCAAAAGACATGAAAACATGCAGACTAAGGTTGCATAACTCTAAACACATACCAAAACATCTAATGGATCTATTTTGTGACATACCTTTCGACTTAATCAAAGAGGGCCTTCTTCATTTAAAGGGAAGAGATTTATGAGGATACAAATTGTATAAATTGCGCTGTGTTGCTAGAATATCAACCGAGGACATTCGTAGGTTTATTTGAACAAAGAAAAGAAAAACAAAACACTAAGTTTTGAACTCCCTGGGGCTGTTCTGATCGGCCCCATAATAAACAAGCATTTTACTCGGAATGTCATGCACACAGAAAATACAAAGCAATTTATTCATTGAAGAGGCTTTTACGGGCCTATTGTCCCTCCAGGTTTGATTTAATATATTGGTTAAAATTGTTTTTAAAAAAAGGGGAGGGGCATATTTGATGGAAATGTCCTCGTATCCTTTAGCTTTAATACAGTAACATTACATGAACATTTCATTGAAGAGATACAGGGACATACCTCACTGGGGATACATTTAGGTGAATTGTTGAAAATGCTACAAGTCATATCACATTAATCACAAAAGTCACACAATGGAACAATCGGATTTATATTATTTGATACTTGACACTGTCACATTTTACAGGGAAATCATTGAATCCTATTATGAATCGATTTTTTAGTAGGCCTACATTGCAAAATAACAACTACTACGAGATCAATGGTAATGCTGAATGCATGGCATAGTCCAACATTGCACGATGTACATTACAATTGCTGTGGTAAATATGGTCGCTGGGAAGTCCATTTGTAACAATACTTTGGACACGGATCATTGCTTTTAATTTTGAAAAACATGTATTTCTCTGAAGTGAAAAATCGGATATCGCCCAGGGTTTCATTTATTCACCAAAAATTGCCAACTTAAGTGACAAAATTGAAAAAACGGGCAACTTCGGACACTTTGAAGTTTGGTGCTGCCACTGTCTATGATACGGCATTATCTTCCCAATTCAACTTAGAATTTGTCTCCAAATATCCTTAAGAAATACGGCGCTAACAAAACATTCAAGGTTTTTAAAGCCGAAAAGTACGAGTTAAAACAAGAATCAATGTAACATCATCTTAGGAACATGCTATCTCGCCTTTCTAATAAATGACCACAAATGATCCGAACTGATCGTGTTTTACCTGACGATGATTGACCGTGACGTGGTTCCATGTCTAAAAAAAATTTCACTAATCCGTATTTAATTGTAAACATGTATGCCAAAGTTTCATGCTTTTATAAAAAGATGCACAATTCTACAACTATGTCAGCTATCTGCTAAAAACTAGTAATCGATGCAATGTTGATGGACATGCAGCAGCATCCATCAAGATCGAATCTCGTGTTGTATTGTTTCAAACAATTAGTTTTAGAACCTGTTACGAGGGCGGAGATGATCATCGGTCAAAGGGCTGTGGGAAAGAGCTCTCTCCTTCTCACTCCTCCATGCATGGATAGCGGGCTGCCGCACACTTGAATGGTCGCCGAGGTACAACAGGAAGTAGGTGCTTATTATTTTACCTTGACAATATGACGGGAGGAGAAAAAGCTATGGCGGGTGCACATATTCCACACAAGATATTCTATTGTTTGACAAGGTGTATGTATTCTCGCCATATTGTCAAGGGTTAAAAACACAACTTTCGTTGTGGACACTCGGCCGACTCAGACCGCTTATCCAGGTGTAGAGGTCAAGTGCTCGGATTTTGTAAAGATTTTTACCCAACTGAAGAGTAGAACCATTGAAATCCGACTGTCCCAACATCACCGTTCAGGCTGGCCAATAGCAAAATAGTGTAATTCCAAGATAAGCATTGAATAGAGGAGGAAGCAGAATATCATAGGGGCCTTATTAAGGATTTGTTTACCTCACACTACAGAAAAGTTTGACACCTTTGGTAGGTAGTTGGACCCTCTAATCAAATGGCTAGGTAGGTAGTACTATCAAAATGTGGTATCACTTTTTCAATAAGGGGCCAATTTACGTTTACACAGGGGGTCCAACTTTTTAAAAATGCCCAAATCCAGTTGAAATGTATGCCATATTGTCGTCTAGTCACAAAGGATTCCAAAAAGTATAGATTTGTACCCTCGACCATTGGTTTTGGGTTATAAGGGAAAATGGCTAAAATTAACAAAGGTCAATTTCAATTTGTACAGGGGTCAACATTAAAGTTAATCCGATTACATTTAATACTTGCAAGTTAGTGCCGGAGGGTTAGAGGACTCACCCAATGTATAGTTGTATTATTTAAATGCGTACTTACGGAGATAAGGGTCAAAGAAGCTCGACACCAATTGGGTATGTTTACCTATTTTGTCCCATAACATGGTAATTATGCATTGCCGATGCTACAAACTTGTCCTTATTTTGACTCATTAAGCGAGATGAACAACTTCTATCATTTCACCAATTGGAGCAACTTCCGATTTTGACCCCTGTCAATAAAATTGACCTTTTTTACATTTTAGCCATTTTTACCCTAGAACTTGGCAAACACCATTGGTCATAGTTGGTACAACTATACATTGTTGGAATCCTTGTGACTAGACGGACAATATTGCATACTTCAACATTGATTGAGAGCATTTTAAAATTGACCCCTGTGTAAACTTATTGGCCCTATTGAAAAAGTCACACCAATTTGAGAGCTACCTACCTAGCATTGATGTTAAGGGTCCATACTAACTACTAAGGTGTCAACCTTTCCTGTAGTGAAGGGGTAAACGATGATGTTTTGACCTGTGTCCTAGCTCCTCCACTAGAGGTCCTCAGAAGGTCCGTGCGAGTGCCACATTGTTAAACACTAGTTCAATACGAAGAATAGCAATCTCATCATAGTGCGCAATTCACACTCCATAGAAAACGTTGACAGATTTGGCATTCGCCAGTGGTGTTATAAGGCTTCCCTTTCGGATGTGCGGCCATCTTGCCGGGAAGGCAAATTCATTCCACATTTTTGAACTTTCTAAATCTAAAGAACGACATGCATGTTGGCAGGTGTGCATAAAATATGTAACACTTTGAATGGCAACAAGTACTTTGGTAGGTCGGTATTAAATTGCTTCTTAATGACGATACTAGGGGCTAAGCCTGTTATAGGTTTATGCAGGCCCTCTATTGGATTTTACACTGGTATTTCAAGTAAATTGCATAGCATGTGGCATTGAATGGCTCTAATAGATCGCTCTACTCTAAATACCAGCATACATGCCCGGGGGTACCCAATTTTTGGTGGGTAGGGACGCTCGCCGACAGTCTGAGGTAGGACCCCCTATCTATTCCAAATGGTACAAAAACTATTCCTTATTTTGACGCATTAAGCTAGATAACAACTTCATCATTCAACAAAATTGGAGCAACTTCCGATTTTGACCCCTGTACAAATAGAAATTCGACCAGGTAGTTTACCATTTAGGCCATTTTACCCTATAACTCAAAACCATTGGTCAGAGTTGGTACAAACTATACATTTTTTGGAATTCTTGTGACAAGACGGACAATATGGCATACCCAATTTAAACATGATTGGAGATTTTAAAAGTTGCCCCTGTTGTAAACTTTTAAATGGGCCACTAGTGAAACAAGGTGACACCACAATTTGAGAATTCTACCTACCTAGCGTTGATATTAGAGGGTCCATACTAACTACTTAAGGTGTCAAACCTTTTCTGTAGTGAGGGGTAAACGATTGTGTTTGACCTGCGTCCTAGCTCCTCACTAGAAGGTCTCAGAGGGTCGTCGAGTGCCAAATTGTGTAAACACGTATTTCAAACGGAATAAAATAGCAATCTCATCTAGTGCGCAGTGCCACACTCCATAGAAAACGTTTTACATAATTGGGCATTCGCCAGTGGTGTTAAGGGTAGTCAACCTTCGGAAGTTGCGGCCATCGGGCCGGGAATGGCAAAGTCATTCCAAATTTTTGCGAGACTTTCTAAATCTAAGAACGACACATGCATGTTGGACATGTGTGCATTAAAAAGTTATGGGTAAACAATTTGAAGGCACAAGTACTTTGAGCTCGGGTATTAAATTTATCTGAATGACGAACACTACGGGAGGAGGCTAACCCTGTTATAGGGGTATGCATGACCTATCTTTGACTTTACGTGGGAATTTCAAGTAATTGCAGAGAATGTGGCATTGAAGGACTCTAATATGAATAGCTCTCTCCAGTTACAGTGCCCGGGGGGTAACCAAGTTTGGTTTGGGTAGGGACGCGTCTCCGACAGTCTGGAGGTAGGACCCATTAGGACCCATAGATCTATGCCAAATTTGCCAAAAGGGGACCAAGCTATACCAGAGAGCAAATATTGTGACCAATTTGATTTAACCCAATTTGCCAATTTTTCCTCAAAATGTTGGACATTTAGCAAATTGAAGAGTTTGCCGTCGATTAAGAAATTTGACTAATTTTCTAAAAAAAATTGGAAAAGTTGGCTTCTGGTTAGGAAAATCTTGACAATTTTCCAACAATTTGAGAAAATTTTGAAAAAAAAAAAACGACCCATTGTGATATACCAAAATTGGCATGAAAAAAGGGGTCAGCTTTCCAGCATGCTGAAAATGCGGACCGATGTACTGTAACAACATTAAGCTTATTACCAAAAATAAGCTTTCGTATCACAGTCTAGAAGCTTTAAAAATTAATTCTCGACATATGGTTGTTCATTGACATCTATAACGTTATCACTCGTCTGAATTAAAAAGCAATTACAAGCTTAACACCTGGTACAAAAAGAAACTCGTCATGTTATAGAGTCAATATTGTTCAAATTCGGCTCATTGGAATCTTCTTCTTATCGTATCTACAAGTCATTGGTAATGATTGTGGTTGAAAATTATGCTTGAAAAATGCAGAGAAAGAAGGTCCGAAACAATAAACTGGTCCAGCAAAAAGTGGCACTTTCAGGAATTTCCATTGGGCACTCTGCTGTACAACACCGCACATCCCCCTTTTTGTTGATGCGAAGAACGACATGTGTTGCATTATTGAATATAGCCGCAGATATGCACAGATAGTTTGGTGTCCTCAAGGTTCAATCCTCCGACCATTGCTTTTATTTTTTTTTTTTTTACTTGATTGATACATTCTGTTGTAGAAAATTTTTTTATGAAAATGATAACACACTTCGATCTGTAATTAATCATGTTTTACCTCCAGCTCATTTATGGCTTGGTTTCAATTTAAAATCTACTCTCCGCTCAAATATGGTAAAACGACGAATGACCTATTGTGTCAAAATAAGTATAATAGACTAAATTACCCCAACTAATGTTAAGAAGTGGCAATCTTTCCATTACCTGTAATCCCTCGACAAATACCTTGGATGTTTTTAGTGACCAAAACCTGATGGAAAATATTGTATACGTAGATCGTGGACTTGATATCTTAATATACTGGATTTTATGTTACTTTGTACTTACTATTTTCACGTATGCTGAAATCTGGAATCTCTGATTTCTGGTATCCTAACAAAGGGAAAGGGAAAACGATCAACATGAGACCTGTTATGAAGGATAGTTAAGTCGATGCTCTTTGGAAGTATTGAGAAAAATTATTATTAAAAAAGAAAAAAACTACGGTGCCTCTGGGTAGTCTGGTGAGACCCCGTCGAGACCCCGTAGGACGTAGTTGTCCAGGGGCGCGGGGGACCTATGATAGTAAAAATAGGTAAATTTGTATTATTTTATGGCAAACCCCCCTGGGTGCCCGCGCTGCCTCCGCACCACGTTAACATGCGAACCAGGCACACCCAAGCCACCGATATATTTTAACCCTATCAACCCGGGGCCAATTCTGTATACGTTTTACCACATAAGTCAGTGGCTGTAGAGTCACGTCCCACAATGCTTGCCAGGTCATTTGGAAAGCCAATCTAAAAAGAATATCAGCAAAGACTAGGCTTGTTGACTAATTTGAATGCATTTCCATGCTGATTCTGAAGAATTCTTTATTATCATACATGGTGATAAACGGTACCTTGGGTCGTCTGGTGAGGAACACGTAGACTAGGACGTAGTGTCCAGTGGCGTGACAGTTCGGAGGACCGCGAAGTGCAGCGGTTGCAGTCGGTATTCGGGGAACCTCCTAGAAGTAAATTTTTGGCAAATCCACCTGGGTGCCCGCGCTGCCTCCGCACCCCCGTTAACATGCGAACCAGACATACCCACGCCACGATATATTTTAACCCTATCAACACACGCGTACGGCAATTCTGTACTACGTTTTGTAGCACATAAGCCAGGGCTTTAGAGAGACACCCAAATGCTTGCAGGTCATTTGGGAAGCCATCTCAAAGATATCAGCAAAGGCTAGATTGTGTGGACTATTTAGATGCATTTTTTCATGCTGATCTGAATATGCCCTGGAAATGACTAATTTTGACCTTTTTAAAACAAAAATTTACAAAACTTCATAAAATTTGGCTCATACATTATGAAATAAACATTGTCAAAAAGTTACTCGAGTATGATTTAAGGGGTAAAAACAAATGTTCTTGAAGAGAGGTCACTATTATGCTAATTAGCTAGCATAATAACGTCATGGCCGATATGAATTTTTCCACCAAAATATGCGGCAAACATGATATTTAGGCAATTACATAAAATTTGGGCAAAAATAATTGAACCTTAAAAAATGGCGCACGAAAAACAAAATGTTGGGGCCACGTGGACCCCCCTTATACACAAGTGTTAATAATCATGTATTCTAAGTTATCTTTTTCAAAGGAGAGCAAGGGAATACCATAATATCCTCTAAGTTCCTGTAACAAATAGCTGTTTCCTCTTTTCAGGGTATTTCT
>JAMKCH010012172.1:0-38400 GCA_023653785.1 Ophioderma brevispina
CGCTATATTTAGCTTTCTTTTTCAAGATCAGCCTGCAATTCCCCCTGATTTCCCTGATTTTTTTTCTCTTACTCTTTTACCAACCTCACTGTTGGGCCAAAGAGCTATACACAATTCGTCAATTTATTGTCTGTTGCTGAGTTGTAAACCCTACTGTGCATGTACATCGTAAACACGATGTATCGTCCTCCACTTTTTTGCACGTATGTTTCTCAGGCCTAGGCCCCGAATGAGCACGCCGATCTGAAGCCGCCATGTTTTGCCTAGTTGGAAGGAGGTGCCCGGGACTCAGGCTAGACTCTATCCCCTACAAACGTTTACTGTAATGAAATTTTGTTCAAGGTCGTCTTGGGTGTTTTCCTAAGGTCAAACTCCTTTACCGTGTGTAAAAAATATAACTAGACGCATCTGAAATTTGACTGAATGATCCTGATGACATTCTAAACAATGTTGAAAATTTTTCGGGGGAGGTCAAAGGTCCATAAGATGTCAAAGTCAAATGTTCAAAATGCCTCCGAATGACCTATGTTTGACTGAAATGATCCTATGACATTCTAACCTGTTGAAAAAATATTTTAGAAGGTCCAAGTCCATTAAGAGGTAGGTCAAATTTTCAAAATGTCCGATTGAGCGAAAATTTTGACTGAAATGATCCTTATTACATTCTAACATGCTGTATTTTCGAGGTCAAGGTCATTAAGAGGTCACAGTTCAAACTTTAAAATGCTCCGATTGAGCTGACATGCGAATGATCCTTATGACATTCTAAATGCCTAAAATATTTTTGAGATCAAGGGTCATTTAGGGTCAAAGTTCACTACCTCGACTGTGTTCAGATCTGTCTCCAGATCTAGTTTTTTTTTCTTCTGCCAGGCAGAAGATTAATCCTGAATTGACCAAACCCTCATGCAGTGGTACCAAGTTCTTATTGTGTGTATACAGCCCACCCATTGTTTACACTTCTCAGCTGTTACTGATTGGCTGTTGAGTTCAAGAGTCTCATATTTCCATGCATGACCATGGTCAGTGATATACATACCCTACTTGCACCACTAGTGATAGTGACATTCCCTGCTTGCACTAAATGAGACTAGTCCTAACCTAAAGGTAGCTATGTAACAGTTTTTCTGATTGGTTGGGTCAGATTGCAAAATTTTGCTTGACAAATTAAACCGTAGAATGACTTCTATAGCCAATTTATATCCAAAATAATACTTCCAATGTTATAATATACAATTGTGGTACAGAATTACATTGTTTGTATGAAAAAAATATCTTTTAATACTGATAGCATGGAACTATTTCATTAAGCAGACTAATATTTCATGTGTGGTAAACAGGCACAACTTTTGTACAGCAATGTATGACAGATATTACTACACAATAGTGATTTGGCCTTTGCACTGGATAAGAAGTTCCCTTTAAAAGGGAAGTATGGTAACCTGAAGCTTGGTGTTCTACTTCAAAATAATACCAGATGTATCAGAAAAAGTAACATGAAACTGAATGTCTTTTGTTTCACAATAAAGGTTGATCATTATGATTGATGCCTTGCATAGTATTCATTACAATATAGTTTACAAAACTCAATTTGTTGTTTCATTTCACAAATTGTGCACTAAAATGCAGAAGATTGTTCTTTTTAAGGACTCGTCTTGTTTTCATTCTACCGACAAATAAACATGAAAATGACATTATAATTTAATTAAATGTCAATCAATCATTTTTTTTAAAATAGTCCGGACTCATTTGGGTGTGTAGTCCCGGGTGTGTAGTGTAATTAAACGCGGATTCGGCAATTTTTAGCGCGGATTGGCAGGGAAAGAGCTAGTGAGGCATACCCACTGTCTCTGCTTTTCGAATTTGGACCTATGGGACAGTGAGTAGTAAAGACAGTGTGACAGTAATAACCAGCCAGTTAGAGAGAACACCGCGATAGATTGACAAAATCATCGAGTTGGGCAAGCACAACTTGAAAGAGCTGATTTATCGGCGGGTTGCAAATGCGGAAATCAGTGCCGAAAATAGTGTTTTCTAAACACGGTTTCCCCCGGACCGTGCCGCGGGCCGTGCCGCTTCATATACGGACTCTCCATGAACACTATACATGAGATTATTTAAAATAAAACCTTACCAATCAACTATATTTACTTTTGAAGATATAAAAATACCTGGGTCATTCCATGCCAATTCAACAAATCGAGTACACCATCACCTCATGGATTTCTTTCCTTTTTGGTGTATTGAAAGATATTCATGAGAAACTAAAATCCTGAAAATTTGAGCTCTGTACCTCTTTTCGTTTTCACGCTACAGCAATTTTAAATTTGAAGGGGTCACCTCAAAAACATGCATGTACCGGTGTGAAATTCAATATTCAGAGGGCCATAAGTAAAGAACTACATCCCTTTGATTCTTCAAATTTGGCGATCGCTAACCTCTGTACCTCTTTTTCGTTTTCACGCTACAGCAATTTTAAATTTGAGGGGGTCACCTCAAAAACATGTACCGGTGTGAAATTCAATATTCAGAGGGCCATAAGTAAAGAACTACACCCCTAAGATCCTTCAAACTTGGCATTCTGGATAACCTTTTGCTGAAGATTGCAAATATGTGAACAGAAAAAATGCACCTTGCCCCAATTTAAAATAACAGGGGGTCAAAAATGGCTCCAAAACCACTCGGACCATACTTTGGGGGGCCCATAAGTCAAAAAGTAAAAGTGATATAACTATCAAATTTGGGCTGGAGATAGCTAATCTTAAATACTACCCTTGTGTACAATCTTATACTTATATCAGCTGCGTTGGAAGAGATATAGCTGTCGCAAAAAGTAAACATTCCAATTTGACCTTGACTTGGCCCCCCTAAAAACCAATGTCAGACATTCTACACCAAATTCTGCTTGAAATATGTTTGAGGGAAGTTGTAGATTTTAACGAAATTTGAAGAAGACCATATTGGCTGACATCTTGGAATTAAGGAACGGTGATGTTAAATATATGCCCGACAAGAGTTTACGATGGCCTTAAAGTAAAATTGCGCGGTTTCCTTCACACAATTATTATATGTAGTCAAACTGTGAATTTATTCACAATTTTGCCATTTTGGCGGAACGTTTGGAGACATATTGGCAACCCTCCTAGATCTGAACCAAGATAATGCTTGGTAAGAGTTTCTGAGGACGCTCGAAAATATATGTGTGTTTTTTCCTCATATTAATGATTATTTTGGCCCAATATGCAACATTTTCAATAATTTTCATATTTTGGACGCCATCTTGAATATTCCTGGAATGCTGCATGTTTTCATTGTTTTAACATCTTGTCTGTGTTATAGAATGATAAAAGGAAGCCAAACGGTTGATTTGATGGAGTACTGTTGTATTTTTAATGTTGAATTATATGACGTCATATTTAATTTGTATGAAATATACACTGCAAAAACAGTGTTTAGAAACGTGGTGCAAATTAGTGTTTAGAGATTTGACATGTTTAATTCATAAACACTTGGCATCAAATGTATAAACACCTAATGTCAAATCCCGAGACATGTTTAGCTTTTAAACATGTCTGGATATGAGGTGTTTAGATATTAAACAGACATTTCAAAATGTTTAGAAACGTGGTGCAAAATAGTGTTTAGAAAAGTGTTTAATTTCTAAGCACTGTTTTTGCAGTGTAGTGAACACACGCTCGAAAAATGGCACCATCATTTTGGCTCAATCATAATTAACAAGTTCCCATAGAGATCGAAAAATAAATATTCAAAGCCCACGGGAACACATGGCCACCGACTAATATGCTGTGCAAACAGATCTAGAAGAAAGGCGGTGTTTTATTATTTTATGTCACTGATCATTTTAGTTTTCATCATTGTTACGAAATCTGATCTACGGGTATTTAATTTTCACTGAGAAACTTGTAATTTTGATCTTAATTCTTTGATAAACAACACATCCATTGATGACAAAGCATTGTCAAAAACATTAACGACAAAACATTGTCATTGCTTGCATTTGCTCATTTCAAAACATTTCGAAAAGTGATTCATATATAGAATAAATAGTTATTTGTTCTACAATGAAGCGTTTGGTGTGATTTAGAGACTTTTTCTAGAACAGGGGTGTCCAACCTTTTTGTCGCAGGGGCCGCATTGGTTGAATCCACAACTACGGCGGGCCGCAAACAAGTAATTGGGGCTCCCAAGTTTGGTTAGGACGGCAGTTGCCTACAAAAGTCTGGAAGGGACCCATCTCTATAGTATACCAATATTTGCCCAAAATGAGACGCACATGTATAGCAAATTGCATACCAGAGATTCAGCTTTTGGGCAAATTTAACCAAATTTTCCATTTTTGTGACTTTTTAGTAATTTTGAAAAATGTTGGCTTCATGGTTGAGGAAATTTGACTTTTTTCCACAATTTTAGAAAAAGGTTGTTCAGATTGATTGAAATTTGGACTAATTTTCCAACCATGTTTAAAAAGGTTTGGTTTCAGATTGAGGAAATGCACTAATTAAAAACAACATCTTTTTACGCGACTTATTTTAAGCTATTTATGGCATTTTAATTTTCTGGGAAGTATCTCGCGGGCCGCATGAAAGATCTTAGCGGGCCGCACATGGCCCGTGGGCCGCCGCAGGTTGGACAACCTGTTCTAGAAAGAACGGTCGTTACCAGCAATTTTAACGGTATAACACCATTGTTTCATTTTGGCCATTTTGGTTAAATTTTGGCGGTTGTATCTCCATTTATACGTATTTTTACTGCACAAATTTGAGAAAGCGCTGCAATGTTCTGTGGAATTATTTGTCTTTCAACAATATTATGTTTATACTCGAGCTATCATTGTATCATCCTTGTGGTAATTACATTCGATTTTAAAGCGACCGACCTGATTACTATCCGTGTACGAGCCCAAATAACGGCATTTTGTCCTCAAACTGCGTATTCCTATTCCCAGAGAAATATGGTTGTCAGCTGGGGTTGATGTTGAAATTTAACATATTTTTAAGCATTTTAGAGGGTGCTGTGCCCGCCCTTCTAAGCGCCTGTATGGGATGTGCAATGAACTTCGTTAATTGGGACTTTTCAGTCGGATATTTTGTAAAGCGAAATTGAGCCCAAAAGTGATTGAGATATAGAAAAATAATAGTTATTTGGTCTAGTAATGTGAACTTTGCATCTTAAGTGCGTTATACAATACCCATAAATACAATTGAGATATATTTTATAAAGTCTACAAACGGGCTCTCTTTGACCCTAACCTCGTTCAAAATGACCAAGGCAAGTCAATTTACACTTAAGGCCCAGCTAAAAAACTCGTTAGTGCCCAAGGGGGGGTTTCTAGGGAACCCAACCAGAAACCAACGTTCCCGTGGGAGTTGATTCACGACACTAACACAAATAAATGGGGTTTACGTAAGAACAACCATACCACAATAAAAAATGATGAAAATCCGACCTTTGACCTATGAACTATGGCAAATTGAAATTGTCACTCTTCGAAAAAGAGTGGGTCGCATTTTTCCATCCTCAGCAACTCCAATATTAGGTTTTGAACCAAAAATAAATCATTATATCTACTCTAGAATAACCAAATTAGAAAGATCATTGCAAAATATAGCAAATTTATACCATTTTGTATTTTTCTCAGAAACTTCAAAATCCGCCTTATTTCCCCCTAGATTACACATTTAAGAGCACGGCATGGACAAAATAAAATTGATGCTATCAGAATATAAAAGGTTATTTGATCTTATGATTATGTAATTATTAATTAATTACCTCCTAGGGTATACATAGAGCAAATAAACCCAAGATTTAATTACATTTAATTTTTTAATTAGTACAATATCTTGATTTTTCCCTTCCCGTTAGTGCCCCAAGGGGGGGGGGTTCATCCTAGGGACCCCTTAACCTAATTATTTAATGAAGCCGTGGGAGGATTTAAAATTTTTTTTTGTATCAGGAGAAAGCGTATTCATAAATCAGGACCAATTAGCAAAAAAAAATCCTTGAAAAAAATTGAGTGCGTAACCAAGAAATTCGCAAAAAAAAACAAAAAAAAATCAAATGTTGGCGGTTACTATTGGAAACCCCCCCCCCCCCTTGGGCACTTAAGTGTTAAAGAGGGGCAAGAATGGGTTAGTATCACCTTATTCTTGTATGTAAACTTTGCAGTGGATTTCCACGTGAGTATTTTCATAACCCTAAGTCCTAGTGCCAGCCCGAATGGTAACCATGACCCCAACACATAAACCCTTTAATTTCGAACCCTAACTATAACCTTAACCATAACCATAACCCAAAACCAAACCCGAACCCAAAACCTAACCCCCTTAACCCAAACATTTAAACCCTACAACGATCGCTAAACTCTGGCTCTTTTTCGTTTTCACGCTACAGGCAATTTTAAATTTGAGGGCGGTCACCTCAAAAACATTGTACCGGTGTGAAATTCAATATTCAGAGGGACATTAAGTAAAGAACTACACCCCTAAGACCTGCAAGCGTGGCATTCTGGATAACCTTTTGATGAAAAGATTGCAAAAAAATTGAACAGAAAAAAGACTGCACCTTGCCCAATATGTTAAAATAAAACACGTGGGGTCAAAAATGGCTCCAAAACACTCGGACCATACTTTAGGGGGCCCATAAGTCAAAAAGTAAAAGTGATTATAAACTATCAAATTTAGGCTGGAGATCGCTCCAATCGTAAATACTACCTTGTGTACAATCTTATAACTGATATCAGTCGTTTGGAAGAGATATTAGCTGTTCGCAAAAAGTTGAAAATGCCAATTTGACCTGACTTGGCCCCCCTTTCTCAAAAAACCATTGTCAGACCATTTCAATCCCCCAATTCTGCTTGAAATATGTTGGAGGGGGGTCCTTTCTTAATATTTTGGCAAAGTTTCATTGTGGTGTCTAAGTGTCTTCTATAAGTAACTGGTATTCAAAAAGCCTACTTCATGTAATTCAGTTTTGAAAGAATTCCCATTGAAACACTCAGGAAACCTGAACTTTGCAAAGTGGGTATTAACTTGCACAGTTCACTTTTTACTATAATTCAATTAGAATAATTAAAGTATTATAAATTCCTTACCAAACAAGACACCAAGCTGAAATTTGGTCCATACCAAGATCAGGTGTTAATGAGGTGATGATATTGATTTCAATTTCATTGTTAGAGTTCTACAAGGTCAAACTTGGATTCAAAGTTTTAAAACTTACTGCACTTGAGTACCCAGGTTGCAAAGTTCAGAATTCTGTGTACATTTCAATGGGAACTTTGTCTGATATTAGTTGAAAGTTTACATTCTTTGAAGCCTGTTTACCTACATATGACAGTTAGACACACAACTTCAGCAGGGGGCCCTCTTAACCATATTTCAAGCAAAATGACATTGATTTTTAAGGAGGTCAAGTCAAGGTTAATTTGGACTTTTTGTTTTTACGACAGCTATATCTCTTCCAATAAAGCCGATATAAGTATAAGATTGTATATACACAAGGGTAGTATTCAAGATAAGCTTTCACTAGCCCAAAATTTGGAAGTTATATCACTTTTACTTTTTGACTTAAGGGCCCCAAAGTATTTGGTCTGACGAGTGGTTTTTGGGAGTCATTTTATGCATTAACTTTTTCTGTTGTCATTCATGTCTCCCATTTTTATGTTTTTGTTTATAGGTTTGGTGGTGAATGTCCTTGGAGTCGAATACGCATTCTCTCAACACCTACCTACCGTATTGCCGTAGGTGTTGTTACACAGCAGAGATGCAAATAAATACGGCCTTACACCGTTACAGAAGTTAATTTACTCCAAAAGAATGAAATGTAATCCAATTGAAGCTTGAACGAAGATGAATATGACTAAGTTGGCTAAAAGGTTCTTGAACGCGATAAATGAATAAAATTGGTCGGGCCCCGTTTTTCGTCCCCGTTGTCTAGATTACCCCGGGGTCATCTAGAAAACGGGGACGAAAAAACGACACACCGATGAAAGATCCTTCTTCGGTCCTGTCGGTATGTTGTTTTTCGTCCCCGTTTTCCTTCCCCGTTTCTAGATTACCCCGGGGTGATCTAGAAAACGGGACGAAAAAAAACATACCGATGTGGATCATCAATCGTGTGTGGTTTTTAGTCCCGTTGCCCATCCCGTTTTCGTCCCGTTTTCTAGAAACCGAATATCATGGTTGTTACAATGTCTATGTTGAAATTCTTTGGGACTCAATACAAAGCAAAACCCTCTGTTGTAGTGTTATTGGTTGCCATTAATTTCCTATTTTATTGCCATAATATTCAAGACATAAAAACTACATAGAAACTTTAAATATCGTCATTGAACAGAAAACAGGCGCTCAAGATCTTGTCATAGGCGGGAATTGGCAAATGGTGCTTTTACAGTGCAATTACTTAATTGTCAAGATTAAATTTTTATTTCCTTTCATTTCAATTTATGCCCCAGGATATCAAGCGATTATAAAAAACACAAAACGTAGGACTACATATATCCAATAGGACACGTATTTTCACGGCCACAGCCCGGCGCGAGTCCTCCAGACGAAACACCTAGTAAATATAACAATTAGGAGTGCCACATTAAATATAAAAACATGAAAAACATATTAAAACACAGCGGAAAAAATATACATATATACCCACATTTTCCCCCCAATTCCCAAACCATGACCAGCAGCAGCATAACCCAACTTAGCACAAAAAAAATCATATTGCACATACATGAAGCAGTTGAATATAATTACCCAGATATCAAAATATGAAATTGAAGCCCTAAAAATATAAAAAAAACTGTTAACTGTGAAAACATGTGCATTTGATTTCCATACTCTACTAATATATATATTAATTGAGTTAGGGCTCTTACCTGTAGTAGAAGACAAATATTTGATTGATAACTTGGATGAATATCCCCCCTCCAAAAGCAAACTCACATAAGTGTTGCGGTTTTTGAAAATTTCCAGCTGAAAAAAGCGAAAGAAAAGGTTATACCGGAAATGCGACGGACGGACGAATTGATGTAACTTGTTCGAATAGTCCTCAATACATGATTAAGAAGCGATTTTAGATTTTTTCTTCATGGACCGTCTAGTAATTCAACTAATAACATACTGAAGACAAAAACAATCTTTTTTTTTTGTCTATAATATTGACTGTAATATAATTGTAACTTACAGTACTTTCATGAATTCGCGCTCAAGAGCAAAAGAGACTTTTCCATTTTATGCATGAGATATTTATGTCACAAGTTTCTTTTTCAGCCTCAACACTCGGAAGGATTTGTTTATTAAGCATACGTAACCAATCTTTTAAAAGTCAATGTCCAGTGCTAAGGGGGGGTGAGGAGGGGGGGGGATAATAGCCCAGAACCCACAATTTTGATATAATAGGAAAGCCTACTATTTTTCTCATTTTCCTGCTGCAAAATCTTACGGCTAAAGGATTGCTTGTTTTTGATGTTAAACTGAGCAAATTGTATGAGCCTCATTTGATGACCAATATTAATTTACACTGAGCTCCTATGCTAGAGTCCAAAGAACGTTTTAGCTCTCAATCAAAACGGATTTGACAGGTCGGCGCGAAACTTAGAGATGGGGGTTGGTTTGGGTGAAGGCCATTTCTATCCAGATGAAAACTTTAAATCGGATTATCCTCCTTTAAAGGTATAATAGCAATGGCGAAATAAATCGGCAAAGGTCAGAGTGCTGCTATCCAGTTAGAAAACTATAAAATGGAAAGGCTAAGAGGTTATAGATATTGTATTAATTTCACTATGTTAGAAATCAAACTGACAGTAAAATACCATAATGATATTGTATATACCTCCAGTCCCTCCCCCTATTACGCTACTGGTCAGGGGGTCGCGAAAGTTTTTACTTTCAGTATTTTGTAATTATAATTTTCTATCATTTCTAGGGTGTGTATAAAACAAAGACCTAAGACCTATCAAAACTAGACCTAAAAACTAAACCTATAAAACTAAGACCCTAGGATAAAACTAAGGACGTATAAAAATAAGCATATAAACTAAGACCTTAAAAACAAGACCATAAAACTAAGACCTATAAAAAAAAGACCTAGTTAAAACTAAGACCTTAAAACTAAGACCTATAAAATAAGACCTATAAAACTAAGACCGGGTATGTATCTTTGTGACAACACTTTGTGTGCTCCCAGTCGAATTCAGCAGCCTTACGGAATAAATGCAGTAATACTTTACTGTATTCCGTAAAGGCTGCTGAAATCGACTGGGGAGCACACAAAGTAGGTCACCCCCCAAGTACACAACCCGTCTTAGTTTTATAGGTCTTAGTTTTATTACTAGGTCTTAGTTTATAGATCTTAGTTTTATAGGTTTAGTTTTTAGGTCTTAGTTTATGGGTCTTAGGTTTATACTAGGTCTTAGTTTTATAGGTCTTGTGTTATACTAGGTCTTAGTTTTATAGGTTTCTTAGTTTTATAGGTCTTAGAGGTCTTTGTTTATAGGTCTTTAGGTCTTTGTTTCAACACACCATCATTTTATCATGTTCGCAACAGGTTCAATTATTTTATTAGTGGCCCCGTTCGTACAGAAAGTAATGACCAAAATATAAAAAATCCCTCCAGGGGGGAAAAAAAAATTTTTTTTTTTTGGGAAAAAAAAATTTGATCTTGTGGTTGCTTTTAGTCTTATCGGATGGAGGTCGTTACGTTAGGATAGCTATATGTTATAGACATGCAAAAAAACATTTGAAAGTTAATGATTTTTTGTATTTTTTAAAATTAAAACGCATTAATGCTAGGCAAGATGATTTTTTTAAACACGTTTTCAGTTTCGCTAAGCTTTCTGAGAGCCACCGTCCAAAATCATCGTGGCAACGGTGACATCTTCTCACTCACGATGAATATGAGTTTCATTATAAAGTATATAGAAAAATGATTAAGGTTAGAACGCCGACTTATTATACTGTTGAACAAACCCCCGGTTACACAATATCCGGACATTAATTCCTATAAATGTTTTAAAAAAAAAATAGAGCTATGCCTTTATAACCCATTGAACCAATGGAGACCTACACCGTTAACAAATGTTCCTGAATTCGACTTTACCCCTTTAAAATACGGGACCCGGTTTTTCAACAATCTTAAGCTTTTTACTGATAGTCAAATAAAATTACAATTGGAAACAGAAA
The DNA here is from genome assembly GCA_023653785.1 of Ophioderma brevispina. Lineage (NCBI taxonomy): Eukaryota > Metazoa > Echinodermata > Ophiuroidea > Amphilepidida > Ophiodermatidae > Ophioderma > Ophioderma brevispina. The sequence continues at coordinate 11,199 of JAMKCH010012172.1, forward strand.
AATGTAAATAAACTAATTATGTACTAAAAATTATGTATAGTGTAGTGGATATGGTAAAAGACTTGGCTCCTGCTTCGACTCTCAGTAACTTACTGATAAAAATGTACATTATGATTAAGAACATAGTAATTGGTGATGTTATATATAACATTCTACTAATATTAAAACGTGTACCGTTTCAAATCTATTTCTTACGGGTTTTTTTTTTTTTTCATAAGTGCCGAAAAAAACCTCTTTACAATATGTGGCAATGAAAATAAACCGTTTTTATGAGTGTCAAGGCGAGGAAGATTGTATTAATAAGTTTTAATTCTTGACATTGTTTTAAACAGTGAAAGAAAGAATAAGAATGTAGAAGCTGAGTGTCACGGAGTTAGTTTTACGGTCCCTGCAATGGTTTCGCATTTTACGGTCCCAGTTATATTTATGTTCGTTGTGAGTCCCGAGTCCCAGCGCCAAGTAAAACGACGTTTCTTTACAGTTTTAATTTAGCAGGTATACAAATACCTACAAACAAATAATACCCATGAGTGGGTGCAGTGTAATTGATATATAGCTTCCAAAAGGAGGTCGTTAATGCCCAGTATATGGATGTTGATTGAGTTTGGATAGTTTGGCCGTTTTTTTTTTTAAAACAAGGGGGGGCCAGGGGGGCCCTGAGTGATATGATAAGAACGCACTCTTTAGTCACCTATATACACGATATAGCTTTAAAGCCAAATGCTGTTTTACATCTGATTATCTGTCCGGGGAAGGGATGCCCCCCGATCTGACTCATCTGCCTGCACATCGTGGTAAGTTGGCATGCAAGATGATAAAACAACGATATTGTCGATGCAGTAGAGCAATAGACGGAAATCGACATTTTCCCCTTCATAGGGGTGAAAATATGTCTTCGTTTCTTTTATCGCAGTTTCAATATCACATATTCTTGCTTTAGAACGGGACAGTATTCCCAAAAAAAACCTTATTATCGATATTTTAATGATACTGCATGCCATCCCTCGAATTCAAATGACCTATAGGCTACATAGTCCGTGGGACACGTATAAAATAGGTGCCCGATCAAGGGCCGATTTTTAATTTTTTTCTCCACTCACATGTAAGCATATCACCCAAACATCTGTTCAAAGTTTGAGTTAAAAATGTCAGCCATTTGAATAGTAGACGAAAATTATGCACTATATTGGCCCATAGGACAGTGTGGTGTCTTAGTAAATCTCAATTTTGCTGGCGTAAAATGTGTATGTATGGGGGGGGGGGGCCAAGTTGTCGACCGGGTCACCCACATTTAAAGGAAAAATATAGTATACGGAATGTCATTTTGAACTGGCGCATTTTAGAAATGATGATGCGCTTTTCGCTAATTTTTGTGTTAGTTTTTTTTTTTTTTCTCACAGACCAACTGGCATTTAGATTAGGTATACATACAATTACACCAATAGGCCAGCCAGTTCAGATGGAGGATCATTTTTTCGGATATAGGCCCGTCAGTGCAGAATAGTTTATTTCACTTCTGAATTATGCCAGGGGCCAAGCCAAGAGCTCGTCTTTGCTCTGCTAAGCATTTGACCCCTCTCAAACAACTCGTTCCTTGTAAATGGCCTATCACGTCGACGAAAAAAAAACGAATATTTTGTGTTGATAACTTTTTTGAAGATTTTACTGACATAATCATAATTTCGATACTGGTCTACTTTTCATTACATGGGTCCCGCACCACCCGACCCAGCGATATAGCCAGCTGTCACGTTATTATGGACCGTGTTGCCAATTATAAAAAACAAAACTATTAACCAATTCATTGTGCTTTTCCTTGTCGTGATCTAAATACGCGTATCATGCTGTTTTATGGATCATGAGAGTATAAGACGGTCAAAGTAAGGGATAGAGAGCATGGAGGAGCGGGAACATGCATTAATGGAAGGAGTTGATCCTAACGTTTATGGGATTGAATAACTGGGCAGTCAACAAATGATACGATTGCCTGCACAGGTAAGATTCTGGAAAGAGCCGTCCATAATCATATTTATTAGTTTTACCCAAAAACAACTTCATAAATTCACGTCAGTTTTGAGTTTCCGTCACGACACTCTCGGAAAATGTTTGTTGATATGATAGACGATTGGTTTGACAATAGTGAATGAAGGTAATATGACCTGGCGGTGCTTTAATGACCTACGAAAGGCATTCGACACTGTAACCATTCAATTTTATACAAAAATTAAATGATTAGGTGCCAATGAGGTTACTTTGAAATGGTTTGCATCATATTTAATAATAGAGTGCAAAAGGTGTGTTTTAAAAAGCATTTTCAAATCAATTGAATAAATTACAGGTTGTGCCACAAGGTGAGATATTTGGTCCATTTGTTATTCATTATTTTTATAAACAGTTAAGTAGTGATAAACACGGTAAAATTTTATGTATGCGGACGATACAACATTCATCTGTAAGTGGCAATAGTATTAATGACAGTTTAACAGAAACTAGAGGCTGATCTTGAGTCTCTATGCAAATGTTAGGCTGGAAAATAATAAGTTATTTTTAACCATTGACAAACGAAAGTATGTTAGAGTTGGAAACTCGTGCTAGACTTAAAAGATTAAATGTATAGCGATTTTTATGTTAAAGGACAGAAAATTCACTTGAAATCGTTGACTACTTCAAATGTCTAGGGGTCTTAGTCGACAGTGAACTGAATTGGCATAAACAGTTCAGATGTAACGAGAAAAATACAACTTGGGTAACTCCGCATTATTTATTACTGTCTTAAATTTTATTAATCTTGACTCTACAACTCTTAACACTGTGTATAAGGCATTGATACAACCACATTTTGATTATTGCAATTTAGTATGGTATGGTCGTTACAATGAAGATATTAGTAAACTTAATGTTTTGCAACAAAAAGATGTGCTCGTGTTATATTAGGTGTCAATTCTCTTACCCATTCAGAACAATGTTTCACGAGCTAACTGGCAAAAGCTTTCTGATCGTCATCAATATTTTACTGCTTAGGGCTTCAAATGTGAATGGTGTGCACCACCCTATATGCAATGTAATTTAATGATGTCGTGTAATCACGCTGTAGCACTCGACAATCCACAGCTGGTCTATTGGCATTACCTCAAAGAAAAGTGTTGATTTAGATTGTTTCAAACATGGTGTAGATCTTAATGGGGTTAAAAGTATGAAATAATGTAGATTCATCTGTTAGATTCTTTCAAACGTGAAATCCTTTAAAGTATGTACAACGCTTGTAACTGGAAATAATATATTATTGTATTGTGCAATCACGTTGACTCCTAAATGATTATATAATATACATTTTGCAATGTTATAGTGTTGAATTTACTTTTGTTGGGTTGTCGATTACATGTTTCCTGATTGTATGATTTTATGGTGTTTTACTTTTACTTTGTATGCATGCTGATCACCTTGTAACTAGTAAGTGTTCAGTGTTTTAACTTTTAACTATCTATATTAAGGGTTTATGTTGCAATGAATTTTTTTTCCAATTTAAATTGCTTCGGTTATGTATTTAATTATCATGTTTATATTGTATTTGAATGTAACTTTAAGTGTTTCTTCATGTCATAAGTGAAACAGGGCCCTGTGTAAAACAGCTGATTGCTGATCGGGCCGCCCTGTATAAAGACTAATTAAAACTAAATAAATAAAAAATACAAATAGAGGGAGAAAGAGGCATGTGCTGTACATGAAGGATAAAGAAGTTAAAATATTGTATAGTATGGGTTTGAAAGAATATTAAAGGGGTAAAAATCGGAAGAAATTCAATGAGGGAGCGAGATCGAGGCAAGCAATTTAACAAACAAAGTACTTTTTTAGTAGTTTGTCCTTCGAGAAATGTTCCACAAAAAATCAGAACACGCATTTTCACTATCTAAAGTCTGATTAATTACATTTACAGATACCAATGTAAACCAAATAAAATTAGTCAATTTTCTGCCAAATTAGTTCCTATAAGACATATTGATTTTCCTTAGCAAAGCGATATTTACTATGACCAATTTGTAGATAAGTGAATAAATTATTTTTTACAGTGTAAACGATCAAACGTAAAATTGGGGCACATCCAAATGTAAACACCCAACTCGAGTATAAGGATAGTAATAATCCCGTGTCTTTTTTCAAAATTGCCTAAATAACCTTATAAAAATATGTGGTAATGTACAATACAACGCTTTATGATGTTAGTGTGAGAAGATGGTATTAGTAACGATTTAATTTCTTAACATTGTTTAAACAAGTGAAAAAATGAACAAAATGTTGAAGCTGAAGTTCACAACCGTTATTTTTCGTCCTGCAATGGTTTGCATTTTTACGGTCCCAGTTATTTATGTTCGACGTTTTTTAAAGTTTTATTTTTAACAGTGTATATACATGTACCTCCAAAAAATAATTACCCGATATAGTGGGCGCAGTGTAATGAATTATCTGCGCTTCCAAAAAGTAGATCCCTAATGCGCCAGAGGAGGGAGGAAGTGAGGCGGGGCGGAGCGGCCCCGAGGAGGACCCCCACCCCCCATGCTCTCCCAGCCCTCCTCTTCCCCCCCCTCCCCTCCCCTGCTCCTTCTCACCACCACCACCCTCTCAACCCCGCTCACCAATCTCCCCCCATCCTAGTTTGCTGGAGCAGCCTGGAGAGATGATACTGAGGTAGGGAATCACATCTTTAGTCCCCCATATACACGATATAGCCTTAAAGTCCAATGCATGTTTTACCATCTGACCCGCATTGGTATCGTATCCGTGTTTGGAAGGGACTGCACCAGCTCATGACCATCTGCTGACTCGTGGTAGTTGGCCAAGAAGAGGATAAACAACGATCTTGTCGAGTGCAGGGGAGCTTAGACGGAAGCTCTCTCTTAACAAAATATCAATTATCAATATGCATGCCCATCTCTCTTCCCCACAATGGGACATAGGCTACCCTAGCAGAAGAACGTTAAGACATGTGACCAGATCAAGGTCCGATTTTTCATTTATTCTCCCCTCACATGGAAGCATATCACCAAATATATTTGAGTACAAAGTTTGAGTTAAAAAGGTGCGGCGTTTGGATATAAGCAGAAAATGTGCACTATATTGGCCCATATGGCAGTGTAATGTCTTAGTAAATATTAATTTTGCAAGGTGTGTGTATGGGGGGGGCGAGGTTGTCGACCGGTCACCCACCTTAAAGGAAAATCTATAATATACGAATAAGTCATTTTGAATTGGCGCTTTTGAGATGAGTTGCATTTTCGCGTTATATTCATTTGTGTATTGTTCCGTTCCTTTTTCTCATGACCCCCAAAAATTGCACTTGAAATTAGGTACAATACATTACACATAGTCAACAGTTAGATGAGAGGGTCACTTTTTTCAGATTATAGGCCCGTCAAGTGCATAATATCATTCTCAACAATTCAGTGGCCAGACCTATAGCCATATCTTTGCTCTGCTATAGGTACTTGACCCACACGCAACAGCTCGTTCCTTGTAATGGGCCCACTCCATGTCGACGAAACCCGAATATTTTTTGTTTACAACCGTTTTTTGAGGATTTTGTGAAATAATAATAATTTCGGTATGGTAGGCCATATATTATACTTTTCATAATTCGTCCGGCACACCCGACCAGCGATAGAGACCGGACAGGTAACACACGCAGAGAAAGGTGTTATTGACCCCGATCCCCGATTGGATAACGGATCGGTTCGGACCGGAAATTTTCGGTCCCAGTCGCTGTAGGTTCTATTCAAATTTACTAAGGCTTGGGTCAAGAGAACAATTTATACAGAATGGAATTGGATGGCGAGATTTGGATCGATTATATGGATCCTGTGAAAGGTTATCGTATGACTATATCGGCCATACAATACATGTTGAGCAAATCCGACCATATAATTCTGATGATGCATGAATTAGAACAATTGTCACGTTATTATGAACATGTGCCCATTTAAAAAAAAATACTATAGCATTACATTTTTCCCTCATGTATATACATAATGTACTCTTAGGAATGTTTTATGTAATCGAGAGTAAGGCGGTCAGAGGCGGCGCTGCATGGGGAGGTTAGAGCCTACTTTCTGGGATCGGATAACTGGGCAGTCTACAAATTGATAACGAAGCGAGAAAGAGGAATGTGCTGCAGCAAATTAAGTGCCTCTGCCACCAGTCTCTACTGGGTGCCCTAATATAAAGGGGTACAGTATAGATCCAATAGGCTACCTTGAGGGAGCAAGCTCCCGCCCGCACTTTCACACCAACCACGATCTGAGGCTTTCTGAGCCTTGCGGGTAGGCCCTAACACCTACCGCACGGGTTTAATAGGTTAAAGGGCAGGGAACAGCGCAAAAACCAGCCCACTTTTTTTTTTTTTTTTTTCTGTCCCTCTTATCTTTTTTTTTTTCTCTTTTCTTTTCTTTTTTTCTTCCTTTTTTTTTTTTTCCTTTTTTTGGAGAACTGGTTGGTAAACTCCATGCGGAGAGTGGCGAATGATCAAATATAGCCATAGAAAAAAGTAGCAAAAACAAAAAAACATTCAAGAATAAGGGGAGATTCTGGGAAACGGAAAAATTCAGTTGCCAGAGGTTCAATCTCCTTAAAGAAATTTTGGATGTTACAAAAATATGTTACAAGGGGTCATTTAGTTCATTACTTTCTGGATTGTCCTGCTATACCACAACTTAATACCAAAATTGTAAGATCCATGTATTTTGTAAGGACTGACGACCCTTTTATGGCAAAACTTATGTATCTCAAAAATTGGTATTTTGAGTTATTTACCTTTAAAGTTTGCCCGTTTACACTTTCCTATACATTAATATGAGCCTGAATTGAATACGTGTAAGATCTTTTATCAATATTCTCTGTATATGATCAATTTGGGGGTTAATGATTAAACAATTTCAGAATTACAACACAAATGTGTCAGTTACGTAGTTTTGCAATAAAAATTAGGGAAAAAGAAGTTATGGCAATCCTACACAAGCTATATTTCAATGACTGAACGCAGTGCATACAGTATGAATTTAACGGATTGATTTTTTGATTAAATTATTCTTGTTAGAAATTATTCACTGACTATAAGTAGTTGTTATTTGGATCAAACATTACTGTGCATTATTATCTATCATTTTGATTATATCTAACATCATTATGTATCAACTACTAGATCATGATTGGTATATATTGCCTCAAATATCTGGGTATTGATGATTAATGTTATTTATTTGTCTAAAATGCTTGGGTATTGTATCCTCATGCTTTGAAAATTAGAAACATGTCTGAATGAAAGTATAAAAGTTAAAATTTGGAATCTGAAAAAAGTTACAACCATCCATGCAGGTTGTTTATGCTTATCGGAGCAAAGACGGAGCGGCGACAGTAGACTGAAAGGGATATCACCCCCCCGCCGGTAAGGATCCCGGAAAAAACCCCGAAAAATACCGTGTTACAGAAAAAAGTGCGATTCGGGAGACCATTTATATTTGTAAACGACTGTAAAAAAACTACACGTTCAATAATAAAACGACGCGATCCCTTCATACGTTCGTTTCCTCTTTGAAGTGGATCTGAATGAGTGGTTTCCTATTGTCGTCCATGCTCAATCACCACCATCACAGACAAACGACACCGTTCCTTTTCGAGTTCAATTAAGCCTGTGGAACTTGTCTAGAACGGCATACCCCACGCAGCCGCGCGCAAGATGCGCTGTAAGCCTGACTATTAACTACACGGGGATCCGTCTGCTCATTCAGTCACGGTAAGGTATTTAGACGGGCGACTATGTTTCAGTTTGTAGACTTAATGGACCCATCTTTTTCACAGTCATGCGGGGACAATTGAATATGAATTATTAAGAAACAATATACAGATGTGATCTTAAAAGGAATTTTTATTATGGGAATAACAGGCCACTTTTTGGAAAAAATAAAAGATTTGATGACGTCACGGCAGTGATGGTTTATTATTTTGATCGGGGGACCCATAAGGGAAAAATGACGTACGTATCCCTACATTGGAAAAAACAACGATTATCGTCATCGTACGTCGTTTTGAATCAGTAGGGAAAAGAGTAATTTTGTACTGTTTAGACCTAAGACAACGTGTCTTTTGGAAAAAATGAATTGCACTTTGGGCAGAGGGGTCATGTACATACCCGTGTTTACATAGTCGGATTGTATATATATCGGTGCCCACAAGAGCAAAACTGATATCTGAACCTGACACGTGACCTGGTAACTGACACGTGACACCAAAAGATTCATCTCGTAACGTTATAACTACAATACGGAAAAGCAGCAAACATTCTGTATCAGCTGTTGTCAAAGCGTAATCGATCAAGATATCAAGATATAAGACTATACATGTGGTTCTGTACACGGAGGGTAGGACACGATCGCTCGATTGGCATGGGGATTTCCAAACGGTAAGTTGTGAAATTGCTAATGCAATTTTACTATGGCCAGTTCTCGGTCCCAGTGACATTAAAAAACTCATCTCTTAAACCTTTGTTCACAATATCTTAGTAATATCATGATAATTAAGAACAAATATGAAGTTCAATCAATCATGCTTCTGTTAAGGGTGCTTGACTTCCAATTTATTTGTTGGTGTCCTACTTGATATGAGAGCCTGGCACTTGCCCATTACACCCCATCAAGTACCGTGGGAAAACACAACTTGCGGGTGTTAGATTAGATGTAGAGCAATAATGCATGTTGCAAAGCCCTATTCAATACTGCGCTACTATTGATGGTTAACCACTAAACGGCAGTTTGTTTATATTTCGGGAATGAAATGGATTTGAGGGCTAAAATTTTAGAAGACAATGAGAAAAATACGGCCTCTTATCTGATATCAAAACCGACACTACTTCTGGGTAAATCAGGGGGGTCCCTAACACGATCGGAACACGCCACACTTTAAATACTGTGCATAACTCAAAACTCCAGAACTTCCCGCAAAAGTAATCTCTATCAAATATAATTCCCTTGAACATACGCGCCATGGCTACCAGAGCTATTGCGCTCTGTTAGCCCATGCGCACGATACACTCTAATATTCAAAACAGCCCTATTATACTTATTATAACCCAAACCATGCACTCATGGATACCTGGCCGGACGCAAGGCTTCACCCAAGTGGGTTGAGTTTCCTCTTCTCATTATTATAAACTCTCTGATCTACGCCCAAACACCCGAAAACAAGACGCGCAGCTTTATTTGAAAGCACTGAAGTATTTAAGATTTAAGAGCCGTTTCACATGCCTCCTAAAAGGATGCGTAATTGCAAGACCTGACATAATAAGTGAAATGCCAAGTAACTTGCAATGTTTGTGTTTCGTTGCACCACATTTGTTGCAAGTATAAGGGAGCAGTCCAAATTTGAACCAAAGGTATGTAATAGTGTGCATATAGAATAGGTACCATTCATGCCTATATAAAGAACGAGATTTGTTTAATTACTATTTTACGTATCGATATAACGTATAGAATATAAACAATATTTTTTAAAAAAAAGATTACTATTGTAAGTGTCGAATATAGATCGTCAACAGTCGTTTATTAACAAAATGACAATTTTAGCTTGTATATATTCTGGGTGAATTATGAACAAAAAGACGTACATTACACACAAACACCGACAATATTCATTTCTATAAATGGCCATACGACAGCTAGGGTCATATTCCCGGCGAGACGCTGTTACCCTACTTCAAGACAAGGAAGTATGCCCAGTTTTGGAAGCAGTAAGAAACCGGAGCACCCGGGAGAAAGAAAACATGAAATCCAGGCCCGACCGAGGGGCGAACCTGGGACCACAGTGATCGTGTGAAGCGCGGACGACCCACTGCGGTTAAACCTGATATTAACTAACACGGGGATCGTCTGCTCATTCAGTTACACGGTAAGGGTATTTAGCGGCTGACTTGTTTCAGTTTGTAGATTATGGGACCCTCTTTTTCACATTAATGCGGGGAACATGGAATATTAATTATTAAGAACAATATAAAGGTTGAATCTTAAAAAGGAATTTATTATGGGAATAACAGCCAATTTTTGCGAAACAAAAAATAAAGATTTGATGACCCGTCACGGCTTGATGGTTATTATTTTGCTCGGGGGGACCCATTCAGGTAAACATGACGGACGTATCCCTACATTGGAAAAAACAACCGATTATCGTCATCGTACGCGGTTTTTAATCAGTAGGGAAAGGGTAAATTTTGTACTGTTTAGACCTAATACACGTTTGTCTTTTGGAAAAAATAATAGCACTTTGGGCAGAGGGGTCATGTACATACCTTGATTTAACATAGTCGGGATTTATATATATCGGTTCGCCCCCGAAGAGCAAATGATATCTCGATACATGACACGTGACCTGGTACCGCAACACGTGACACCAAAACTATTCATCTCGTTACCGTGTATAACTACAATAGGCCAAAGCAGCAAGCTTCTGTATCTCTTTGTAATCACGCGTAACGATCAAGAGTGTGAGACTAGACATGTGGTTCTGTAAACGGAGGGTAGGACACGATCGCTCGATTGGCATGGGGATTTCCAAACGGTAAGTTGTGAAATTGCTAATGCAATTTTACTATGGCCAGTTCTCGGTCCCAGTGACATTAAAAAACTCATCTCTTAAAACCTTTGTTCACAATATCTTAGTAATATCATGATAATTAAGAACAAATATGAAGTTCAATCAATCATGCTTCTGTTAAGGGTGCTTGACTTCCAATTTATTTGTTGGTGTCCTACTTGATATGAGAGCCTGGCACTTGCCCATTACACCCCATCAAGTACCGTGGGAAAACACAACTTGCGGGTGTTAGATTAGATGTAGAGCAATAATGCATGTTGCAAAGCCCTATTCAATACTGCGCTACTATTGATGGTTAACCACTAAACGGCAGTTTGTTTATATTTCGGGAATGAAATGGATTTGAGGGCTAAAATTTTAGAAGACAATGAGAAAAATACGGCCTCTTATCTGATATCAAAACCGACACTACTTCTGGGTAAATCAGGGGGGTCCCTAACACGATCGGAACACGCCACACTTTAAATACTGTGCATAACTCAAAACTCCAGAACTTCCCGCAAAAGTAATCTCTATCAAATATAATTCCCTTGAACATACGCGCCATGGCTACCAGAGCTATTGCGCTCTGTTAGCCCATGCGCACGATACACTCTAATATTCAAAACAGCCCTATTATACTTATTATAACCCAAACCATGCACTCATGGATACCTGGCCGGACGCAAGGCTTCACCCAAGTGGGTTGAGTTTCCTCTTCTCATTATTATAAACTCTCTGATCTACGCCCAAACACCCGAAAACAAGACGCGCAGCTTTATTTGAAAGCACTGAAGTATTTAAGATTTAAGAGCCGTTTCACATGCCTCCTAAAAGGATGCGTAATTGCAAGACCTGACATAATAAGTGAAATGCCAAGTAACTTGCAATGTTTGTGTTTCGTTGCACCACATTTGTTGCAAGTATAAGGGAGCAGTCCAAATTTGAACCAAAGGTATGTAATAGTGTGCATATAGAATAGGTACCATTCATGCCTATATAAAGAACGAGATTTGTTTAATTACTATTTTACGTATCGATATAACGTATAGAATATAAACAATATTTTTTAAAAAAAAGATTACTATTGTAAGTGTCGAATATAGATCGTCAACAGTCGTTTATTAACAAAATGACAATTTTAGCTTGTATATATTCTGGGTGAATTATGAACAAAAAGACGTACATTACACACAAACACCGACAATATTCATTTCTATAAATGGCCATACGACAGCTAGGGTCATATTCCCGGCGAGACGCTGTTACCCTACTTCAAGACAAGGAAGTATGCCCAGTTTTGGAAGCAGTAAGAAACCGGAGCACCCGGGAGAAAGAAAACATGAAATCCAGGCCCGACCGAGGGGCGAACCTGGGACCACAGTGATCGTGTGAAGCGCGGACGACCCACTGCGGTTAAACCTGGCCCCCCATTATATAAAGAATTTTTAAACAATAAGGTCGTATGTACAAAAAGTTAGGGACCAGGTATAAAGTTAGACCTGCTCTATGTCAAAATTAGTTTGCCTTAAATTGATAGTTATTCGGACTTTCTTTCTAAAGTAACTAGCAAATTGGAAGAGTATATGCCAATTTAAAAAAAATAAAAAATACTTGCGTTAGTGTAAAGAAGAAAAAGGTCTTTTCGGTGGACTAAATTCACTTAGACCAGGTCTAACTTTAGACCCGGTCTACTCTTTTGTGCACACCGACCTATAAGTTTAAATTCAGATTGTCTATACACTGTTGCTCATAAAGTTGGAATATTTGTTCCAGACCCAATATTAAACAAACGCATTTCTATTTGAACGTCCCAGTAATCATATTAGAGCCGCTACCATACCTTGACCATCAAGATGGAAGACAGAGGGTCGTTGATTACGTCGTGGGAACCTCCGAGAGACGCCATCAGGACTCGACTCAAGGTGGTGGCGGGACGCCACTGTCCGGGCTTCATAGACGTCAGGGGCGGATCCAGGATGAAAAAACGTCAGAAATTACTGGGGGCGAAACTGAAAAGGCTGTAAATGTCCAAAATAGCTCAAAATGGGCTGATTTTGCAAGAATTTGACGAATACCGGGAGGCGCGCCACCTCCGCCCCCTCCATGGATCCGCGGCCTGACGATAACGGAATAAAGCGTTGAAACTAATGTTGAGTAAAGAGTCACGAAATCGGTACAGTATTCTTTACACGCAGAGGCCGGACGATGAGTCGGTGGATAAATTACCTTCTACACCGGTATCATTATGGAGAAAGAGTAATGGTGGTTGCCGATCGAACATAACGCCGTCGTGTACCTACATCCAGGAAAACCACTGTGTGCCACATTGCAAGAAGGGTTTATGCAAACAAGTTTTTCGGCTGCAAGACTATACCACGCCGCAAAGGCTGTAGAGCAATTTCCTTGAGGCTTGCCTTCCCTGATTGAACCCTATCGAGCATGCCCCCTGGGAATGCCTTAGGCCGAGCCATCAATTAACAGGGACAATCTTCCTCAAACTCTTGTAGGGTTAGCTCAGTCTTTGACACATTGATTCATGTCAGGGGTGGACATCTCGTATTAGGAATGATGAATTTAGCACGTGACTGTGTGAAAAAAAACAAGATCCTAAATCTGCTAAAAGTACAAGGTTTAAACTTCTATATGGAGAATCACCAAGTAAAATCTTTCCCAATTTTCATAACATAACTGTTCCTTCAGCAGGGGATGATGCACTGTGAGGAGGACTGAGACTGGCAGTGTTCTAGAAGTTACTCCAGATTCAGTGTTTAATTCTATGGAAGTTTCCCTCCATTCGCAATCTTAAACCGATCTCAAAAGAGCAGTTTTATAGCATAACATGAATGAATGCTAACACTTGTGACCTTCTAAGTTTTGCATTAATCTGTTTCCTCCTTTAAACCTATATATATACTTTCTTTAGCTCTTGTGGCCTTGATGAACTTATATGACTTTGATTAGTTAAACTGTCTAAGAAGTATCCCTGTGATCTCTAAACCTACCGAAGCTTTTGTATGACGCCGTCTCTTGATAATTTCTGCGGCAACGAATGAAATTGTGTAAAGATAAGGATTGATGGCAGAATTAATAGGCAATGCAAAGGTCACTGCCCACGCAAAAACTTCAGGCGACAATCTCAGCGCGCCAGTTTGTACCAATACCGCCGACAATGATTGGAAACCAACAGCAAAAGTCAGTCCACGATGGCCGCCACTTTCATATTCATATTAGTTGCTTTTTATTTGTCGAAGACCAAACTAATTTAGATGATTATAAATGGCCCGTACAATCTCAAACATACACACAAATATAGCAGAATTAGACACAGAAGAAGAAGATTGAAGCCACAGAAAAGCACAGTGGAATAATGCATGCCGTCTACGAACAGGGAAGAGAAGAACCAATATCCCCTGGATAACAAAGGGACCTTAAAGAGTAGAACATAAAAAGAACAAAACTGTATAGGGAGTATCTGAAGAGTCCAGGTGATGATACATTAGATAAATGCAAAAACCTACAGAAATAAATGGAACATCTTATACGTAGGTCAAAACGCCAATTTTTTACTCAGACAAATTCAACCAAACCAGAACTAACATGCAAAAAACATGGAAATATTAACAGTATAATTGGACGTGGCAAAAGGCCAAATATACAAAGAAATTTACAACTAGTACCGGTGAGAAAGAACAATGATCCTCAAGAAATTGACAGATTAATTTCAATGACTTCTTTGTCAACATGGCCCGAACTAGCTTCTTCAAATCCAAAATACCGGTAAAGATTAAAGGAATATTTTACAAAACCCTTTACAGTATAGTATTTCATAACCAAAAATTAGGTTTTTGGAGAATGAGTCATTAAAATAATTAATACCTTTGATGACAAGAGCCCCGGGCATGATAACATAACCAATTATATTATAAAAAGTTGCAAAAGATTAACAAACCTTGAACTGCTATTTTTTAATTTAGCAATATCCACAGGTATTGTTCCAGAGAAGATCTTAATGATGAAAAGTGATTCCTATTTTTAAAAAGGAGTGACAGTGAGGTATAGTCAATATAGCCAATTTCAGTGTGCTACCATTTTTTCAAAAATATTAGAAAGACTAGTCTTTAACAAATATATGACCATATCGATAGACATAATATTTTTAAATATAAACAATTGGCTTTAGATCAAAACCATGCCACTACATGGCAAGTACTGAAATTAGTGACAAATTCGCTTGCGCTGTGAAAAAAATGAAACAACGGTTGGGTATTTTTTTGGATCTATCAAAGCTTGTGATACATAAATTCATGAGATTTTGCTTCACAAATTAGAGTATTACGGATTAAGGGGAATTGCACTGAATGGTTCAAAAGTTATTGGAGCAACAGAAACAGTATGTATACCGTAAATCAAGTCTTAAGAATATAATCTGTGGAGTTCCGCAAGTCCGAATTAGGTTCCTCTTCTATTATTTTATATGATAAATGACATTATTAATACTTGTGCCGAAACTTGACTTCATTAACTTTGCTGTGATGACACCACGATCTTATATTCCAACGGAGATCTTGCCTAGTAATGATTTTATCAAGGTGAGCTCAAAGGACATAACAAAGTTCTTCAAAGCCAATAAGTTGTCAATAAATGCTATAGTAAAACAAATTAATGATAATGGGTACACGTCAAAAAACAAAAGGGTTTAATAGTAAGACAAACGTTGTCTTAGATGGTACAAATCTTGAAAACTTGTCGGACAATACAAATTCCTAGGTTGTCCTGATCGATGACAACAGACTGGGGAAAACACCATAGCGTGCTACATCAAAAGTTATTTCTCGAAATATTCGGCCATAATTAACATAGTTATAACCATTTTGTACCTGAAAGTATTTGTGCGATCCCTTTATTGCCATTAATCTTACCTACCTAAATTATGGTGTTGTACTTGCCTGGGTAAACGCAATGTAAAACCTACTAGGAAAAATATTTAAAACTACAGAAACGTGCTTTGAGAATTATACTAAAACCACTATATAGGTGCCACTCTGGCCCGGACCCTTGTTTGTCAATACAAAGTATTAAATGTGTTATGACAATATAATCTTGAATTGGCCGTCGTAGTCATGCACAAGCATCATCGTCCTACCACTTGTTAGCAAATGTTTTTGATAATTATTCTTGGAAGGGCTAATGTCATGACCACAAAACAAGATATGCCAATAACAAAATTATAACTTAAAAAAAAAATAAACAAATTTGACATTCAAACACGTTGTTAGAACGTCAAGTCAGGACCATTTATCTTTGATCCTTACCAGAGCAGCATTAAATTATCGACAATACCATAATCAATTTAGAAACCATATAAAAATCAATTAAGAAAAATTATGAATAATGTTCTTTTTGGACTTTGGATTCTTGTGTGATCTTTGTGAATTTAAACATTTGCTAACAAAATATGGTTTTGTCCGTGTATTGTCTTTCATGTTTCACAACGTAATCCTTGGCAACTAGCGGCGGGTTCTGGGGGGGGTTGCCCTGGTATGGTGGTGTGGTGGTGGTAGGGGGGGGGTGTGGTGGGTGTTTTGTTTACCTATGTGTGCTGATGGTTTGCGGTTTGTGATTTCTCCGGTAACTCTTATTTATTTTTCGGTTTAGGAGGTGTCCGTTTACAGGCCTTTTTGCCTTTTGTTCCCCTCCTCCATGTTGTTTAGTATGTTTTTATATTGACATATATTTTGCCTGGAAATAAAGAGTTGAGATTTGAGGATTGAGATTTGAATTATGTCCAGTTGTGACCGTAACATTGTAAATAATCGTTTCCAAACTTTACCAAAGTGTGTAGTATCGCTCAATGCTGTTTGCTGAATTCAGTAACTATCTCTGCACAAGCGGAGTCAGCCACACATGGGAACTTCATACGAAAGTCACGTTTTTACATCACTTAAAATCGAGGGTATGATCCTAGCTAAGCAAAGAGCCAAAATGATGGTGGCACCACACCATAGTAGGACTTTTCACAAAGTTTATGTTGAGAGTATGGGTATTTCATACACATAAACCTATCGAGGCTTAATGAAGGTCACAAACAAAACAGACGCTTCACTGGAACAAATTGATAAAGCACCTGCAAACTGCACAGGAAACAGGCCTCCATGAGTCAGAATGCATTGGAAATTGTTTGCCAAATAACGTATGCAGATGCAATGATGATCATATAGATACCCATGAGTAGATCAGAAGCTGCAAGGTTGCGAAGTAGTATAGACTGCACCCTTTTTTCTTCATGACGAGAAATCTCGCCATGTGAAGCACAAATATGATTTCCAATAATGGCGATACAACCAAATGCCCACAAAAAACGAAGTAGGTTCGATTAATAAAAGTCTATCGCCAAGTAAAGTGGCTGATTTAGGGTTTGTAGCTGTACAATTTTGTCAGGAAAAAGGAGCATATTTCTGGTGAGTCGACTTGATACCAGGAGTCGTATTGGCAGCCTCATTTAACATTATCTCACTGATCTTGGTCATCCCATTTCCTACGAGAGTAAAGTTAGTAATGGGACATGTTTCATCCATGGAGATCTTGAAGTTGATTGTTGGACAAATCAATGTAAGTTTTAGTTGCTACTTACTAAAAATTCAGTGGAAGGGATCTGAAGTCGTTATTCGCAAGATGCAGAAGAAGAAACATAAAAGGAACTCAGACGCTCAAAATATGTGCTTTCAGATGACGTAATTCTTCCATTAAGTGACAAAGCGTTCTGATTTTGAGATTCTGAAAACGTCTCTTCGAGGATATTACTACCTATTGTTATTCAAATTAAGTCTTTTAAATTTCCAACGCCACGAAATACCCCAGTAGAAAGTGTTTGCAATCTGTTACCTTCAATATAAAGATTTACCAGGGTATATTCAGACAATAAATATACCGGCTTAAAGTTACCAACATATTATGTGACAAGTAAAGATAATAGTAAGCTTTTCAGTCCACAGAACGGGGTTTCCATATCACTGATAATTAATTGTTATTCAAAATTGAGAGAGATACACTTAGATTAGATTTTGAAATACACCGGCACTCAAAGTTGTAATTTGGTTCCTCCAAAATGCCAATGTTCTAAGACGAGAAAGGCCCTCAAACATCTTTGCAGGAAGAGCGTTAAATTATTTCCGCCTAAGTCGAGATTTAATAACCCTGAAGCTCCACCAAATGTGTACCCTTGTTCAACAAAAATGAGTGACTGTGGAATTAAAAATAGGTGAGAAGATTGCGCAAACCTTGAAAACGTGCGTTTCTAAGGTATGGAGTTTGTTGTTTCCAAGATCTAGTCTCTCTAGATTGGCGCATTATTGGAAAAGATCCCGGTTCTACTTTATATATTAATTATACGTCAATGCAACTCCAAACTAGTTTTCAGTCCTCTCAACATAGCTTGGGTTATTATTTTTATCTTATTTGCCACTTAATTTAAGCTTCAGAAGCTGATTGAATCCTGCAAACAAGTTATTCCGCAATTCAGCACCATTTCAGTGAGATCAATCAATTAGACCATCCAGATGATGAAAGGTCTTTGATTGAATGACCAAGTAATTGTACATATGGTCTAGAACTTTGACTAGGAATTCCTTATTGTGTCAAAGGCATCAGATGTTAACGATACTAGATAGACGGTTTGTGACTTAAATTCAAAATGGGTATATCAGCGGGAAAATCAACATGACCTTCAATGGCAACCGTGGTCTGCAAGTACCTTCTCACACACACATGTCCTTGACCTCATTTTTGCTCAGAAGCTACATTTACCTGTTATAGGGGCATCCAGCTAACATCTTGTATCGTGTAGAATTCTGTAAACTTGAGAGGATATAATCGTGAAACACTTCTTTAACTTTATGGGTACAGATTATCTTCTTGGAATATTCCCTGGGTGTTGACAGAATGAACTTATTACGCCATTTGATTCCGCCCAAAAATGGTATTGTATCATCAGTTTTTCTTTGATGAACCGCGACAGATCCGCGCGAAAATATAGTTTGATTTGCCATTAGAACAGTGAATATCAGATGTGACAATGTGAATGTACATCTCCATATGCTAACACATCGTCATAAGCGTAGCAAGAACTGTCCGTTTCCACGAACGAGATAGTCTACTCTTTCAAAGTTACCGTCTAATACTTCAACACAATAGTGAATGTTGTTGTGGATCTTATACAACAGAGCAGCAGTGTTGGTTCGATTCCCCTGATACCATTATCTCTTCGATTTCCTGTTTTTAAGCTTCCACCGGTTGTTTAATCCACAATCGTCAAGACGAGACGATGAACTATTTTTTGCCTGAAAAAGGATTAATCACAAGACCAGCGTGAATAAGACCAGAAGTACCTATTAGAAAACTAGATAAAAAAAAAAGCCAATTAATTAGGATTACGTAATCAAACGAAGGGTTTAGAGCCAGTCTGTGATTGCATCTTGCGTGTTGTAGGAGGCCCTAACTGTATATATGAGCGTGCTTTACAGCAAAATGTGATTACCAGATGAGATAAGAAAATGGGTACAAATAGGGGTAAACCTTAGTAATCAAAAAATACTACCACCATGAGCGTAAAGAGTGTTCATATTTACGGTAAAGTGCTAATTGATAATGGAATGCGTCCAGACGCGTTCATATATTTTCAAAAACGCCCGCGTTTGATTAGCTTAGAGTGTAGAGCTAATTGCTATAATGGGAAAATTTACGCTTCAACTGTTCAGTCTGGTGTTAATTCATCGTGAGATAATACACAATATTTTACTGAAAAATTTAAGAAAGTAAGGTTAATGTGCGAATATCATTTGTATGTGTGTGTGATTTTGTGTGTGTTTAAGACAGCAAAATAATCCATTCATATATAAAAACCTCATGTAATTTGTAAGTTCGTTCCTTATTTCTGTCAGTGGCCTCTCTTCATTATAGGGCAGCTAGCTTGTCAATTAGGCTCTAAAATACCTAAAACTAAAAACAGCTTAACTTTTGACTATTTCTATTTATCACGAACCATAATATCTAGCAGAGATCATCCGTGCCTCACCCCGGTTTGGTAGTCATGGACCTAAAAGAGCGTTACAGCGTTTTTACTGATAGTTCTTGGAAGTTTATTTGGAAACAAAAATAATTAAATTCGGCTTGTAAAATAATCGCAGAAGGATTGATTTATAACTTAAAAAAACATTAAAACCCATTAAACCTCTATGTGTTCTTTTGAGTGTTTGTTCTAGATGGCGTGGAATTATGCCATGTGCCTTCTGAAACTGGTATGGGCTTGGCGGTGGAAAGTCGCGCGTGTTTTGGTTTTTGTTTTTTGTTTTCTAGTGGTGTGAATTTAATTGTACCTGGGCTGGGTGGTGTGCATGTGTTTGTGTGTGTGAGTGTGCGTGAGTGTGCGTGTGCGGCGGGTTTGGGTGTGTGTGTGCATGTGTGGCTGTTTGTGCGCGCTGTGCGTGCCGTGGGTTTGTATTTGTGTGTAATTGTTTTATGCCGCCAGGTGTAACACAGGAGATTATTATAGTTATGAGATATGGAGGGGGAAGTGGCCATCATCCAATTACATTCTAATCCATTACCTAAAATACGACATCAGGAATGAAACGCATGAAACGCTATTAAATTATATCAGATCGTGGAGAAAGTGAGAGGATATCTTGATATGTTATGTTAGTAATACAAAATTCGAATCGTCTAACTTTCTTACGAAAGAGTAATGTACGTGGATCAATCCTTAATACAGAAGGCCCGCTCGCCATAAGTGTCCCGTTTTTATGGTTTGTCTCCAATTTGAGTGCTAACACCTGACGTTTAATGCTTAATGTATTAACACCAGCATAAGAAGTGAGACACTCAGTTATTATAAATGCAAGACGATGTGGAAGCGGATATCATAACAAATCCATAATCAATACAGTGTTTTCGCATGGGACGGAAACTAGAATATGAACCCTGGTGACCTTTGGACACCGGATGACTCTGTTTTAATTTTTTGCAAAAATATGCAAATTTGATTTGAAGAATATGGATCAGCGGGAGAAGTTCAAAATGTTCGATACATGTACAAAAGTATGAAAAAATATAACGTTTTGGGTTAGTATGAGTTTCGTTTTAGTAGATGTTAATACCCCTCCAAAATATTAGATAATACCTTTTATAATACTTTCGTAATAAAATGCCGGTTTTTAAATTAAATATCGGAGATCCCGATAATTTAATTATTGGTGTTTGTTAGGGAATTGCATATGACATAGAGGGCAGGCACCTGTTTTATCTACCGTACCAAACTTGTTTTAAAGGCACAACAAAATGGCAAAAAAACAAATATATTCAGAAAATGAAATAGACCCCTTACTGAAATACACTTTCCACCAATTTAAAAAAAGATTGCCGTGTGAGTGATACAGAGGGTTGGCCAACGGTGTACAATTCCGTAAAAACACATAACAGAAAACAGCAAGATGTCATAGGTGGCAGTCTGGTGGTCATTCCTGTCACGGAAAATCCATAGTGTTGAATGTCCTGCCAGAAATTTACAATGTATCATAGCATGTTTTGTGACCACAATTCAAAAGCATTCAGACCCTGATATCAGACAGAAACTTCAGGATTGTATTAAAGATTGTCGTGATCTAGTCAGTGAAAGGTGAAATTTGACCGGACTAACTTACATCATATACAATAGCAATGGTCTGTAACCTGCTCATGGAGTTCATCTATGTAGGTAACTGGAAGTGGAAAAATCACTGGTAACTATTGTCTACAAGCAGCGTTCGAGTGTTCAAAGGGGCGGACCTAATTGTGCCGGTGGTTTATTTGAAGTTGGATTTTCGATCGATCGCGTCTTCACCTTCGAAAATCGCGCCCCGAAAAACCAGTAAAATACCAGAGATCCCGCACACACATACAAGCAATTATTTTTTTAGAAAATGAATAATGAAGGAATGTGCATATAATTTAACGTAATTTGAGGTATCAACAGAAGGAGCACTGCCATAATGATAATCTGATGAAATATATTGAAGCACCACATCTGGACGATCTGGAGGTGAAAAGCGTAAATGCTAGATTTTAGTATCACCCTCTGACATTAGTCGGAATTATCATCAGCACGACTTGCAGCTCAAGCCATGGCCCATGTGTTTAAACTGCATGAACGATGACCGTGCCAGGTCTGAAAATTTTGTTACATTTTCAGCTCAGAGTCATGAACCACTATTATCACCAATCTCCACTTTTATCTATAAGTTTGCCAAATATCTGTTTAAGATTTTAAACAACTTTATCGTAATAGGCCTAAATGTTCGGTTGAATCAAAATTCACACCGACGGGCAGCCGGTTTAATGCGTTTTCGATCGCATGCTGTCTGTGTGTTTTTTTTTCCATTTTACAAAATCACAAATAAAAACGAAAATGCAATATACCCCAAACTTATCATTTATTTCGATTGATCAACAATCTAGGTTTGTAATTTTTTTAAAGATTTTAAAAAAATACTTTGACTTATTTACTGTTATTTATTTTTGGTTACTTCTATTAACATATAAATGAAGAATTGTTGTTTGGACCAGTCCCATTTGATAATGGTGAACCATAGTAAATGCTCAGTCAGAAATTTTTAAAAATGAAATTCAATGGTTGTACAAACGTCTTTCAACATCATATTTGAAACCAAAACAAAATTTGGTGAAAGCATGATATTGATAAAATCTTGAAACACCTGCAAGGAGATGCAATTGTATTGTGGTTTTTAGACAAGCCTTTACACCGTATCGGCAGATCCTTCAACCAGCTGGCTGCTATCAGAATATGGCGATTTCCATGAAATTTATGGCAGGAGTGTTCAGTCAGGGCTGTGATCAAAATGGGGATTAATTGATTTTACTCAATTAGCGGCAGCAGATTTTAACCAAAATTGTCACTGTAAAGCTAGCTCAATTTTATTTACAGGGAAAATTCAATCACAAATTAGTCTGGACCTAAAAATTCGTTCTAACGAAAAATCATGAGTTTGCGGGGTCAATTTATGCGCGTCATATGAATATTTGATGTTGTAACAAGCAGGTTTGTTTACATTTTCTCTGGTTTTCTTTACATTTTCAAGTTATTTAGTAGGAAAACGGGTCTTCCCGCTCCCAAAAACGTGCATTTGCTATCAGAATATGGCGATTTCCATGAAATTATCGGCAGATGTTCGTCAGGTTGCCTGATCAAATGGGGATTTTATGATATTACTCAATTTAGCGGCAGAGATTTAGATTTTAACCAAAATTAAGCAACTGTAAAAGCATAGCTCAATTTATTTACAGGGAACTCATTCACAAATTTTAGTATGGCACTAATTCGTTAGTAACGAAATCATGAAGTTTGCGGGTCAATATGAATATGGTGTGTAAAAGAGTTTGTTTACATTTTCTCTGAGTTTTATTTTAACATTTTCAAGTTATTTTAAGGGACAACGGGGATCCTTCCCGCTCCCAAAAAACGTGCATTTTATTGCCCTATCCCGCGATTTAGTAGGCCCACCAGGAATTACAACTCCATGGGTGCCGACGTACATCTTCGTGCGCTCATATTTGGGTTGGGAAACTCAGTAAACAAATCGCCATATCCGCTGTCCGGCATTGTTTCGAAGAGGAAATAAAGAAGTAAATGACACACCAATCTAGAGCGTAAACAATCCGTTTTTTATTTTAAAATAAAAACATAATGCACAAAGGGATTCTATTATTAATTGTTATTATATTTAATTGCGATTACACAAAAGGTAACAGAAATTTCGCAAAAACGTACGTAAGCTTAGCGAGTTTAGGAAAAATCACAAGGAGCCGAGAGTCATGGGATCATTGGAAAGTTGCCGAATTGAGCAGTCATGCCATGGTATATTTTCACATGTACGTGTATACAGACAGCTAATAAGGTGAGATGTTTGTCTGGAGATCATTACGACAGTTCCTCGGTTTCAAAGGCGGTCAAGGAAGGTCACTCATAATAGCTCATTTACCATATCGACTCCAAGGACACTTGAGGCGATTAAAGCCGAAAAAGCGATGTGGTTGAAACTGTCCGACATGACGAAGATTAAAAGGTGTGAAGTTGTGTGTTGGCTTTTGACTACTGAAAGGATGCACTTGGTATATTAATGGAAATTGCAGTTGCTACTCCAGTACTATAATAACTCCATGGGTAAGATCAACAGGATGATCTAGTCTCTGGTGCTACTTTTCTTTCCCATGAATAAGGTCATGCAAATAGGGTAAGCGCTTGACCCACGTATGCAATTTTAAACATTGTACCAAGACCTTGAAATGAGAGCTATGCCGGACGCGTTATTGTAAGCAAACCCACCCCACGAACACAACCTCGTAGCACCGCGCAACGTTCAGGTTGATTGTTGGTATCATTGGAGTTTAGTTGTCGGAAGTAAGCAGTAGTGTATATGAGCTTTATACCATAAAACTATGATTCAAGTATCTCAAAACAACGCCTTTATGTTTAATCGGTTTGCATAGCATTGTGTATTATATTTATTTTAGGGTTTATGAGTTTTTATTAATGTCAGTCATTAAAAGTTTTGGGGGCGTGTCGACAATTCCATTCGTTCTGAGTGGTGTTATGCTTTACCCAATCAATACAATAGAAATTCGATGTATCGAACCAGATTCGATTAAGACCATATTTAAAATGTCTCTTTTATCATTGAAGAATATATTACAAGGGTACCCAAACACCAAACTTGAGCAAACTTGTGAAGCATTTCAACATAAGATAAGAAAATGATACGAATATAATTATTACTCACCAAAGTTTTTACGCTTTACGACCACTACAGCAATATTAAAAAATATGGCGGCCTTATTTCTCAAACGATCATTGTTAAATAAAGGGTTGGTTAGGCCTAAACTGTGGTTAGCTAAACGCACTGTTTTAAAAACCGCAGGTTAAATATTTAACAAGTCGTTTAGAGTTAGCTAACCACTGTATTTCAAAAAACGCCGTAAATATCACCCACCGAATTGTGACTTATCTTCGCCTATATCAGTTTTTTTTAACGTGTGCAGGGAACAATATTATATGCCAGACAATCCTTCCGGTTGTAAGCAATGCATGAAGCCCACGGTGTAAATTTCAAAGAATTGTACGTTACGCAAGGAGCTTATACGGTGAATGATGGAGAAAAAAGCCCCCCCGGACCTATTTAAAACTGTTTTATGTCGTTTGCGCCGCACTTGCTATTCAATACTAAACGGATAAACACGAGCATGAAAATAGAAGCAAAGGAAAAAAAATGGATGAGAAGAAATGAACTGAGAACTCGGAAAATAAAGATAAGAGAAAAAAGGAGTCACTGGTCTAACCACGAGTATCCATAGAGCTGAAATAATCAGGCATTTGATGAAAACGTGAACGTTAACCCGACGTAAACTACCCCCGACCAAGTCTAAGTTCCAACTTTTAGGGGCATGTTTAAACGATGTTCGGCAATTTAAAACAGCGTTTAAAGTTAACCATGCTTTTGGAGAATTGCGTTTATTTGAGCGGGCGTTTAAATTGCGATTTAACCAGGATTAGCTTTAAACATCGTTTTGGAATACGGCCTGATGTTTACATTCGTGTTGTCCGGAAATAAATGTGACACTTGGTCCATCATTTGTCCTAAGTCTTCAAGTTTTGTGGTCCGTATAATAAACTGCAATATTTACGTTGCCTAATCCTCCTCTTAACCACCTCGATCCTGTTCTTTGATTGAAACAAACAAAGGAATCGAAAGCGGTCTCGGACTTACGACAATCTATTCACGTGATCTGGTAGTAATCCTCATCCTTCACATATTCGATTCAAAATTTCTGTAAATGGGTAACATCATCTTTTCTGTTGAACAAAAGTGACATGTCAGCTGTATAATACGGCTTTTTTAGTGTTTTTTTCTCAACACACAAATCCCTTCCAAAATTAATTCTTACCATCGACAATATGCGTTTAATGACAGGAATAAAACAATCATACTATAAGACTGTAGATCGAAAGGTTGCTCGTTCGAGTCCCCTTAATACCTGTTTTGATTTAACTAGTTTCATACTTTTTAGAGTCCCACAATTTAGATCAACTCTACATCGGGCATATTTAAACACATCAGTATATGTAAGGATAACGGGTTTTGTTTATCCTGAAAAATATCGCTTGCCGGTGTGGCGGAGATATATCCTCCGGGCACACAGTCCGGGAATAATGGTACAATGGGCAATCGATTCAGTTGCTCTTTTTAGACTAGACGAAATTCTCGAAAAGATGCTTAATTAAGGAAGTACACATGCATTTTTAGTAGAAGCATTTCAAACAACCACTTTTCTCGACTGCTTTTCTCGCTGATTACGAAAATGCCGGTTGCTTTGCTGACTTTTTGAGTGCAACTGGGTCAAATGTAAAAAAATTCAAAATGGCCCGCCAAATGCAACATATTTCATATTTATATTTTGTGAATTCATTTAAGCATTTTTCTACTTTAAAGTTATCCGACTTAACGTTATTCTGTCCCTTGAAGCTGGTATATTTTCAATACTTACCAGCATAAGTTCTTTCCCCGTTAGCCGAAATATTAAATTGGGAGAAAATTTCAAAATGGCCGCCAAAAATACTGACGTAATACTAAAGGAAAAATATATACTTTTTCACAAATGTGAATTGTCATTCCAAAATTATAAAAAAGGACAGGTACATGGAGTACTGTATCCAGTGAAAAGGAAGACGACTTGAGGCGATTTCCCATCTAAAATGCCATGACATTCTATTTCTATTTTCTAGTTGTCTTAGAATAGAAAGAGAGCATTGCCTACTATAATATGCTTTGGTGTAAATTTTGTGGTATAGGTCACTTTGGTAGGCCTAGCCTTAGGTCATACTCCTTATGTATGCAAATATATAATTGTAGACTAGAATGTCGATCTGGAACCTTCGAAATGACTGCTAGACATTTGGAAAGGCCTAAACCAGCTACTTCCAATATTCCATATAGGATTGAAAGGGAATCGTCAGACGAAGGTGGTAAATGATAGTTAAATATCCTCTCATCCCTCCCATATTATATTGGTCCGTCCCGAACGATCATTAGAGTTCCGTCAGCTTGTTCTTACAACACACTTTCCCAAAAAAAATGAGATTGGCATGCCTCATTTTCAGTAAACTAGACGGTCAGATATATTATGATCTTCCTTTCGATTAAACGAAACATTGGGATCTTTAAAATGCTGAACAACCACCAATGCAAAATTAGTAAAAGCCACTGTGTCTTTCAGTCTTTTTTATTTCAAAAAAAACTCAAAATGCCCTTTTGTGTCTGAATGGGCAAGTTTTAGTCATATTAACACCTTATATTACTCTCTTATTACTCTCTTGTTGACCAGCAACACTAAAGCATTTTTAAAAAGCGGTCTTTGAAGATGCCATTTACGACTGTTTTGTTTTTACTTAATAAATTCGGATCCCGACTTTTAGTAGTAACTACAATGCATAAAAATCGTCACTTCTGACCAACACGGCGTGTTAATCTTAGAGCCACTTACTGGGAGT
>JAMKCH010012173.1:0-38898 GCA_023653785.1 Ophioderma brevispina
TTTGGGTTTCGGTCGCAGACAAGGCGAACAGCACACGGAAAGCCTCGTTCTGACTGTCACTGGTACGTGATATATCTTTTGAAACGCAAAACAGTCTTTGTTGAATGATGCTTCCTGTAACGCGGATTTAAAGGCCGACTCAGAGATTTCCTGAGGAGGGCGCCCCCAATTTACAAAAAAAATCTTGTTTTTTGCATGTACATAATGCTTGTCCATATACTAATCACTGTGTGAAATTGATAAGCTCAAATCGAACTCCTTAGTATAGAAAATCACAACTTTGTTATAAAATTCCGGATCCGGAATTGTTGTTATACACAGTATCCTATGGGACGTAATATTACACATAAATGTTTACTGCATCAAAACGAAGAATCCTATTCATCTCAAATTTCGGAATTGTGCATTTTAGGTTACTATCTTTAATTCTAGTTGACTATTTTTCATTATTACACAAAAAAATAATATTTCGAAATCTCTGAGTCAGACTTTAAATGTGCTCTAAAGGTTACTTTGATCTGGTAACTATGAAGTATACAAATTGCACTGCATAAATGTGAAAGATTTGCTTCTATATTACACTTATTTTTGCTGTTGCGTAATTATGATGCCAATGGGGTTATTATTTTATTACACTTCCCTTTTTAGCATTTTGAATTTGCCGTTATTTTGGTTACCATTTGGTTTATATTGTATTCACTTTATTTTACAATTTATTTTTTTCGGACATTTGTATGCTAAAAGTGAACACAATACCAACCATAAATCAATTCATCATTCAATAAAAAAATAAAAAAAATGAATGCATTTTGATCCTGAACGGTCCCTATTTAGTTTATACTCTACTTTATTTTTCGAAGGTTTTAAGGAAGATATTGTTGCAAACCACTTTATAATTCCACTCCCACGTGCTTTTAGCATACCTAAAAGACGTGTTTTCTCCGGTTTTCTTGCATGTCGCTCGTGAACTGAATACGAGGCATTTGTTCATGTTTTACAATAGTTTTATGAATCAATCGATTCTGTTGTGTTTTTGACTCTCCACCTATAAGTTCCATATTACGATCAACAGAGCACGACGAATAGTTCGTTGATTTTATAATTTTTAAGTCTTGCTCATATTCACTGGTGAACTAAATAAAACATTAAAAAGACCCTAGAGAAGTTTGCATGAAACGTGCGTGAACGACAGAGGTAGTACGTTTCCTTTGCCACATGGAGTTCATTGACGTTTACAAAAGATTATTAACCTTACAACGGAAAGAACTGGTGCAGCGAAGAAAATGAACAGCTGACGGCGGCTTATATTTTTTAAAAATCAAAAATATAAATATTTGAATGCT
This sequence comes from Ophioderma brevispina, assembly GCA_023653785.1. Taxonomy (NCBI): domain Eukaryota; kingdom Metazoa; phylum Echinodermata; class Ophiuroidea; order Amphilepidida; family Ophiodermatidae; genus Ophioderma; species Ophioderma brevispina. The sequence continues at coordinate 1,344 of JAMKCH010012173.1, forward strand.
AAAGTAGATCATACTCACACATTACTATCATTCATTAAATTATTAATAACGCCTAGTGAGTATTGTTAGCATAGGTTATAGTCAAGAGATTTAACAATATTGAACTTGTTCACAATCGATGGAGTACTTATATATTTTATTTGTACGCTTTTCATACTTGTTGACAATGGCTGAAGTGACATATGACTGTTTTTCTAAAACATGTGTTTTCTTTTGATACAGTGCTCCAATTGCACGTCTAGTGAATCCTTAAAATGACGGAAACAAATTGGAACGCCAAGAAAAGACTAATGCCGAATAACATACTTCTTACAGGCCAGAAAATGCAGAATAGTAATAATGTGAAAAAATAGTAGATTGACAGCAATTGTCCCGATGTATGCTTCTAAATAGGTTAAATTTGCTTCCTACTTTCACGATAAAATCTTGTGGTTAAGCTTGAGTAAATTGTTTCCAGAGCGTTTTACCATTTTACCATCGGTAAATTTAATCGAATTTACCAATTTCGTGGCTGGCATAGAAACGTTAGTGGCAGAAAATGCAGTTCAGCGTGCAAAGAGTAAAAGGATATTAATCGGAATGAAACGTCGTCCCCCAAGCAATGACACTTCATTCATGAAGTGCGTATTTCGTCAGTCTCACCACAGATGGTAAGCAGTCAATTCGTACTTTACTATGGAGATTTGACAGCAAAGCATGCACCTCATACTTTTCACTACATTTTCTCCGATAGACATACATGAATCAATTTCCCCATGCGTAAAAGGTAGCTCAATTCCAGTGCACTTATTTAACATTTCGAAACATATCCATGAACTCTTGACGGGATTAAGATGCTCCTCAGTACTTTTTGGCTCAAAGTATGTGTGTATATTCTAATGCATATTCTTAAAACATTGTTTGATAGCAAAATGTTCATTAATGTCCGATTACCAAACTCATATTATAACCAGCATGCGTCTGAAGCAAATTCAGCGTAATTTCATGCATGAACTTCAATTTACTGCCTGCAGTTTAAGTCAATAGCCTGTAATACGATACGCCTTGAGTTTGTATTCTATTTCAAAATTATCTATGTAACCAGTATTAAGTATAATGACGGTTTCGTTCATATTTAATGCCGTGCATTCAGCTCATGTTCTTATAACATCACAACATGAATGAATAACGTGCTCACCAGACCTGAACAAAAACACCATATGCATAACAACAATCTGCGTCTACTCATCTAAAAGAGATTTTTGTATCCTATATACGCTTCTACCTATCTATCCATCCATCCAACTGTTCTGTTTATCTATCTGCCTGTATTTCTAACCTTGTCTGTCTGTCTGCCGCTATGTCTTTGTCTGTCCGTGAATACTGTTTTCAATTCGCCTGCTTTCTCAGCTTGTAATTAATTTCATAATAACAATACCAAAACATTAATTAAACTTCAAATTCAAGTATTTGTAGTGTACTTATTTATAAAGCTTGTCTAAAAAGTGCAAGCGGAAAGCGCACTCTTTGGCAATATGAAAATACGTCGGTATGAGCTAATTAGTATTTGGGTACTTTTCATAAAGGGCCGCCTCATGTAGCCCCTTTATGAAAGACAAAGGGTAGGCCCTATATCTAAACATCACTTGCAGACGCCACAGCAAAGTGTAACTGTGCAACATCTGTTTCTTCATTTAAGTCATAAATGGCCATTGAAATGTAGGCATGTCCCTGGAGTTCCTCAGACATGTGTTTTTTCTTGATAGAAGTGCGTATCAAGAAAAAAAAACACATTGCGTACATGGAAATAAATCACATTGCGTAGATGATAAAGTAGTTGTAAAACGCCAACTCAAAATTGACGGTGAAAAATAATTGTGATGATAATAGAGAGCCTCCTGCTCTCCTAATGCGGCGAGCGTTATTTTGTAAGATAACCAAGCCTACAAAACAACATCATTGTCACCGTCAACGTTCATGATCGATCGACTGTTATTACATGTTTTAATAATCAGTAAGTGTATAGGTTTTATTCCGTAAGACTACAGTGTGCCCCCCACACCAAAAAAAAAAAAAAAATAAACAAATACATAAATAAAATAAAATAATAAAAGCTGTCGTTGTCGTTGGAGGGTCATAATTAAAACCAAAAAAATGATTATTTTTAATTGAAATGAAACGAGTATCTCATTTTCTAGTTTTGAAGAAATACGCAATTTACCATTCCAAGTTCAATTGTTGTTTTGTAGGGTAATGCATTAAAATGCAACCCTGAAAATTCTGTTTAAAACACAATCAGTGAAATTCCATGTTTTGGATACTGGATTAAACTAGGATTCTATGTTCTCTTCAAAAATAGGTTGTAGTAAAAATTACAATTAAACATCATTTTTGGCCTACTTCAATGGCATTACACAGTGACGGATTTACTACAATTTTATTCCATTGGCTTCAGAATAATATAATGGTTTGTCATTTTTTCTTAATATTTGAAGATTTACACAAAGGTATCGAAGCAAAGAATGTCATGGCTGTCATGTCTACTTGTGTAAACTCATACCAATGCTCTTTGTGTATATTAACATGATTAAGCAATATTGATTCCGTGGACAGAGTAAAAATGGGTACCCGTCTTTTAAGTTGACATAACTTCTGTTATGACGTCTCGTAGGCGTCTAAGGTCAGAAATACCTTTCAAACACTAATAAACGAGCCTTGTGCACAAATGATCTGAATTTTATATAATATAACAGACTTTAATGATTTGTAATTGGTTCAAGAATTTGGTATGTCCAAAACAACTTTACATAAAATTACACTCAATATTTAAGATTACACGTATACTTAATTGTAAACAAGAATGTCCATTAATCTCCACAAGAAGTGTTGCAGTTCAACGATGATATGTCCTCACAGCGAAGACTCCAAAATGACAGCATGCAAAGTCACAATTATAAAATCCTCAGGTAAATATTCCATTGGAATCTTCTCAGTCCTGAAGGTAACTTTTTTCCAGCAGTTCAAGACGACAAGGTTACATAAGTCCCTCGACGACAATATCCCACAGTATATCAGTCCAAGATAATCACCACGATTTCTATCTGTCCACAATTTGGAATCCTATTTTGATTCCCAGCACTTTCGGCTTCAAAGACGACAGTAGAATAATTACAGCAACTCTGCTCACATGGAATTATAAATCCTGGCACTGTGTGGAGCATATATCTACCATTTTGTAGATAAGACTAGCTATAACCATACTGTATAGATCCACTATGACGCGAGACTGAACTCAAATCTCCATATATACGGACTTCACAAGATCCCAGTCTAAAAATAGACATTAAACAGCATCATGCATAAACATAACCTGAATCACGTCCTTTTCAATATAACTTATGGGGTAAGTCACTGATCCTTCAATTTTTAATCTCAAAAGCATAACAAGTTGACTCAGTTTCTCGTTTAGCATTCTTGGGGATCTTTCCCCACTTCCCCTATTGTCAATCTATAATCAGGTGCACTTAGCAAAAACAAACTAGGGGAATTCCCCTTTCTCTCTTCTTACCGTAAACAAAGTGCTTTTCGTGAGAAATCTTTTCTAAAATAAAATTGAGAAAATAATATATTTTAAAAATTTAATCAGAAAATGGGGGCCATATAACCCTTCCCCTTACAAAGAAATCTGAAATGAAATAAAATTGTTCAAACACTGGCTTTATACCTTTAACCATTTGTGGTTAATTTTTTTACTCCAGTTTACACAGTTCAAATGTTACACTTTTTATTATAATGTTCTTGCATTGCTGCCTTCAGTCCTATATTAACATAACTTGGTATATCAATTTCTGAACAAAATTTAAGGCAGCTCTGGACAGGCATCGCCGCGACATTTTCTTTCTTTGATAGTCTTATGTCCGTTTATATTCCTTGTAGAGTTTAACTCCACCTGACAAGTCTCTGATTTCTGTTTTTCATCTGTGGATGAAAGTCACCGGATGTGATCCGTGTAACTAGAACTAGGTGCACTGTTGTACTCAATACACTTCAAATTTGGCAATGACATAGCAATGCAGACATTCTTTCTCAATTTATTGGTAGTTTTTCTGATTTTGTCAAAACTTCTTGAAAAATAACATACAGGATTACTACATCATTGTCATCTGCTTGCATGAGATCTCCACGACAGCCTACATCACTGGCATCAATTCCCAACTTGAATTGTTTCTCAAATTCCTGGCGGCATCAAAACTGGCGCATTCATCAAAATAGACTGATTTTCTCAAATGCTTTTTGGCATTGCTCTGACCAACAAATTTTGCGTTCTTCTTCAGAGGTTGGTCATTGACTGCAATTCTGAGCAATTTGGCCAGTATATTCTGTAATACCCGACCAAACCTAAGAATCTCATGAGATCTCTTTTGCTTGTGGTGTGGGAATTTCTCAATTGCTCAACTTTTGCAGTGATTGGCCTAAATTGCCCTTGTCCTACAACATTGCCCTAAATAATTTTCCATTTGCATGGCAAAATTAATTTTTCAACCAGATTTACGTCAAACCTTCCTGATATAATTTATCAAATAATTGATGGAGCTGTCTCATGGTCTTCCCATTTTTCACTGTACACAAGGATATCATCGACATAGGCTTCACAATTTTTCATGTCTGCAACTACTCTGTTCACTAATCTCTGAAATGTTGCGGTAGAATTTTTAAGACCAAATGCCCATTCTTTTGGTATTGGTATAGGCCATCGGGCGTACAAAAGGCCTGAAATTTCTTTCGGCCGGTCAGTTAGGGGAACTTGCCAATACCCCCTTAACAAATTAAATTTGCTAACAAATTGGCATTTCCAACCATCTGCTCTAGCAATCATCCAATCCGTGGGATCCGTATTGATCGGTTTTGGAACAGAGGTTGACTTCTGGGAGGTGACCTAGTTTCTTGTCTAAATTGGCAAGTATGTCAGAATTTTTGCAATTTGAACACCAAATCATTTCCTGTGTGTACAGTGCTGTTTTTTGATCAGTCGAACTCTGTGATGTCCTCATTTGTACACTCATCACTAAACTCTAGATTGACATTACACATGCAGGCTTTATGTCATCATCGCTTTCATTATACTTTTGAGCATATTTATGTGACCTAATTGTCTACTTTTACGTCTACCTGGTGTTTTGGTCACATAGTCAAGGTCTCCCACTGTGCTCTCAATCTCATATTGTCCAGAATACTTGGCTTCAATAAGCCCTTGTATGGATAAAGTGCCATAACTTTGTCACCTGGTTTGAATGACCTGTTTACTGGCATCTTGTCATACCATGTTTGTTCATTATTTTGCCTTGCTCTGTCTGAGATTTTGTTTGGCAGTTCAGGGCCTTTGGACCTGTCCTGAATTGAGACACCATTACATAAAATTACATCAATATTTAAGATTACACAGTATACTTAATTGTTAAAAAAGAATGTCCCTTAATCTCCACAAGAAGTGTGGCAGTCTAAACGATGATATGTTCACAGCGAGCCTCCAAATGACAGCATGCAAAGTCACAATTATAACATCCTCAGGCAATATTCCATTGGGGGGGGGAAAATTCCTCTCAGTCCTGAAGTTAACTTTTTCCAGCAGTTCAAGACGACAAGGTAATAAGTCCCTCGACGACAACAGTTACACAGTATATCAGTCCAAGATAAATCACCACGATTTCTATCTGTACACAATTTGGAATCCTATTTTGTTCCCAGCACTTTCGGCGTCATAGGGACGACAGTTAGAATAATTACAGAAACTCTGCTCACAGGAATTAATAAATCATGGCACTTTGTGGAGCATATATCTACGATTATTGTAGATAAAATAGCTATAACCATACTGTAAGATGACAACTGCTGACAGCGAGGACCTTAACTCAAATCTCCAATATATACTGACTTCACAAAGATCCCAGTATAAAAATAGACATACAACAGCATCTGCATAACAACATAACCTCAATCACTCACTTTTTCATATATAACTTAGTGGGGGAAGGGAATTCCCTGATCTTACAATGTTTTAATCTCAAAAAGCAACATAAACCAAGTTGACTCAGTTTCTAAGTTTAGCATTCTTGGGCAATCCCCCACTTCCCCTATTGGTGCCACTCTAAAAGGTGACACTTAGCAATAAACCAAACTAGGGTTAATTCCCCTTTCTCTCTTTTACAGTAAACAAAAGTGCTTTTCCCGTGAGAAATCTTTTCTAAATACAAATTGAGAAAATAATATTTTTAAAAATTTAATAAGAAAAATGGAGGCTATATAACACCCTTCCCCTTAAAAAGAAATCTGAATGAAATAAAATTTCCAAACATGGCTTTATACACTTTAAACATTGTGTGGTAATTTTACATACAGTTACACAGTTGCAAATGTTACACTTATTATAATGTTCTTGCATTGCTGCCTCAGTTCGATATTAAATAAATTTGTAATATCAAATTTCTGAACAAATTTAGGCAACTCTGGACAAGGCATCTGCCGAGACATTTTCTTTTCCTTTGATATGTCTTATTCCAGATTATATTCTGGTAGAGTTAAACTCCATATGACAAGTCGCTGATTTCTGTTTTTCATTGGGCATGACAGTCAACGGATTGTGATGCGTGTACACTAGAACTAGGTGCACTGCTTGTACTCAATTACACTTCAAAATTTGCAATGACAATAGCAATGCAAGACAATTCTTCTCCAATTGTTGAGTAGTTTTTCTGGATGTTGTCAAACTTTAGAAAAAATAAATACAGGATGATCTACATCATTTTCATCTGCTTGCATGAGATCTCCACCACAGCCTACATCATTGGCATCAACTTCCAACTTGAATTGTTTCTGCAAAGTCTGCGCAATCCCAAAACTGGCGCATTCATCAAACTAGACTTGATTTCTCAAATGATTTTTGGCATTGCTCGACCAGACAAATTTTGCGTTTCTTCTTCAGAAGGTGGGCAGTTGACATTGCAATTTCGGAGCACATTGGACAGTATATTCTGTAATACCCGACCACCTAAGAATCTCATGAGATCTCTTTTGTTTTGGTGTGGGGAATTATCAATTGCTTCACGTTGCAGGGATTGGCCTAATTTGCCCTTGTCCTACAACATGCCGTAAGTATGTTGTGACATTTGCATGGGCAAATTAACTTTTCACAAGATTTACAGTAAGAACCTTCCTGAGATAATTATCAATAATTGAGGGAGTGTTCTGTTCTTCCCATGGTTCACTGTACACAGGAGATCATCGACATAGGCCTCACAATTTTCTATGTCTGCAACTACTCTGTTCACTAATCTCGGAAATGTTGCGGTAGGAATTTTGAGACCAATGCCATTCTTTTGTATTGGTAAAGGCCATTCGGGCGTACAAAAGGCTGAAATTTCTTGGCACGGTCAGTTAGGGGAACTTGCCAATACCCTTCAACACAATTAAATTTGCTAACAAATTGGGCCATTTCCAAACTTACTAAGCAATCATCAATCCGGGGATCGGATATGAGTCGGTTTTGAAACAGAGGTTGACTTTCTGGGAGGGTGACCTAGTTTCTTGTCGAAATTGGCAAGTATGTCAGAATTTTGCAAATTTGACACCATAATCATTTTCGTGTTTACAGTGCTGTTTTGATCAGATTCTGACTCTGTGATGTTCATCATTTGTTTACAATAATCACTAAATCAGATGACATTACACATGCCGGCTTTATGTCCTCATCGCTCATTATACTGTTGAGCATATTTAGGAAAATTGTCTACTTTACGTCTACCTGGTGTTTACGTCACATAGTCAAGGTCTCCCACTTTGCTCTCAATCTCAGTTGCGTCCAGAATACTTGGCTTGCAAATAATGCCCTTGTATTGGATAAGTGCCAGCACTTTGTCACCTGGTTTGAATAATCTGTACTGGAATCTTGGTCATACCATGTTTTCATTTTGCCTGGCTCTGTTGAGAGTTTGTTTGGCCGTTCAGTGCTCTTGGAAGCCGGTGCCTGCATGAATTGAGACACATAGTCTAACAAATCACATCAGGATTTTCACACAATTTTTTTTTTTTTTTTCACTTTCTTCAGTAGTTGCAATGTCCCCTAACTTTGTGACCAAACACCACCTCAAAGTGGGACTGAAATCCCATGACTCTTGTACAACACTCCCTGGTAGCAAATAACAGGAGATTAACTCCCATCATCCCAATCCCTCTCAAATTCAAAACAAATAGGTTTTATCATTGTTTTCAATGTTTTGTTGGGTACCTTTCTAGGGGCCCCCTGGGATTTCTGGGGTGGTATGCGGAAGAACTGTACTGGATCTTCCCCCCAACTGGTCCATGACTTGTTGGATAAACCGACATGAAAAATTTGATCATTGATCAGACTGAATTGATTTGGTAAGGCCTACTAGTGTGAAAAAAACTGTGTTAGAGCTTTCACTATATCTGTGCCAATATTCTCCCCAAGGGTATAGCCTCAGGGCATCTTGTGGAATGGAAGCCAAACATGATGGTCGTAAATACTGTTTCCTGACCTTGGTCCTTGGTAGTGGTCCTATGTAATCTATTAAGGCCCTACTAAATGGCTCATCAAATGCTGTATTGGTTGCAAGGGAGCAGTAGGAATTTCTGATTGGGCTTGCTCTCCATTTGACATGTGTGACATGTCTTACAATACTCAGACCATCTTTTTGAGTGTAGGCCACCAAAAATGAATCCTAATTATGTCATGTGTTGTTCTCACACCTAAGTGGCCTGCCATGGGACTACCATGGGATGCATCACTTCCTTATGTTATACCTTTGGCACTACAATTTGATGCACAACCTTCAATTCCTCATCTACAAGGGCATCGGGTGGCCGCCATTTTCTCGTGAGGACCCATTTTGTTGTAGAAACCCATACGGAATTGCTCGGCTTCCTTTTGTTGCGACAATGCCCTTCTCACCAAGTTCCTAAGTGCTGGGTCACTGTGACTGCCTATTTACCAGCTTGTCATGGTTTAAAATGTCTCCTTTACAGTCCCTAACTCTAACAGGCTCAGCGGCTGCTGGATTTAATTGTTACCAGCTGGTCACTTTGTTTGTGATCAGGGGCTGGTTTCACTAACAGGGAATTCAGTCTCCCCTGAAGAGGGAGATGACCTCAAATTCCCTCAACTTGAGAGAAAAAGTATCCTCTAAATTTGGGACCAAGTCACCTCGACACTATGTGTATGAGTATTTTGAATCATCACCTGCTCACTTGTTTTCATGATGCTTTCTGGTCATGCCTGTTACTGCACATGCTGGGAAAATGTCCATTTCCTCATCAAACTTATCCACTGTACAGGCCAACTGGGAAACTATGGGATCTGGGAGTACTTCCCCCCTGCCCAAATCAGGCCCTAACAACATGGATACCCCTTTTACTGGGAGTTCTTGTCTGACACCAATTGGGACAGTTCCAGAAACCAAGTCTGATTCAAATTCATTTTGTAAGAGGGACAATAATATCCAATCCAACCTATCCCCTGAATCATGCACTAGTTTCTGGTGGAACTCTCAATATCAAATGGAAGTGCATCTCCCAATATCATGGACTGCGCCGCAGCACGTGTCCCGAATGATTCTAATGGGTTTGGATCTAAACTTCACCTGAATTGAAAGTTGACACAAATCCCTCCAAATCAAAAGGCTTAAAGTCATCCCTTACTTTTTCTGTGTCAAATCCCTTTGTGGGATTTCTTGTTCTGAACAGAAGAATAACTTTTGACCCAAAGTAACTGCACAACCTATTGGTTTTACTCACTTTTGGTCCCTCCTTTTTGGGGGATAGCAGATGATATCCCAACACCGTGCTGTATGCCCTGCTTTTTACAGTGATATTGAATGTGAAACTGTGATTTGGGTTCCATCCCATTGTTGTTGATTAGCACCATTACTTTCTTTACACCCCTTTCCATGGGAACCTGACTGGGAATTTCCCCTCCTGAGTGCACCATGAGTGTTTGTTGAACCCGAACTAGTGTGTATTTGTTGTACCTAGTAAATTCTGGCTAGTAGGCCTACTAGTGACTAATTTGTGTGTCACTGCATAATGTCCCCCTTTACGGTTGGCTTCACGCAAACTGGCATTTTGTTTTCATCCGATGTGTTTTTATATCTGGATTAGACACTGTTTGAACTCTTCAACTTAACATCAACTCCCTAAGTTGACCAAAAAGTTTGCCCAGACTTCTTTTGAGAGAAGCCAGCGATCAAACATTGTTCCTTTACACGGGCAAATTCATGGGTCTGGTCATCCTTTTCTGACAAGACCTGAATTTTTTTCAAAAAAAAATCTGCCTCTGGTACCAATTCAGATGCTTTGAGCACTGCCTGCTACCTCGTCATAATCACTACATCTGTCTAATGACATGGCCGAATATATTTCTCGGGGTTTTAACAAATGAACACTGACAAGTACAACATGGTTCCAAGACGACTTGGGCCATTCAAGCTATTTGCAATTTTCTCAAAGGGGTAAGAAGGATTTGTCTACTTCTTGTCGTGAAATTTGGAACCAGGCGAGTATTTTTCGCCGCATCAAAACCAGAGGGACCCACACCCCCTCTTGTCAGGTTCCTACCGTTCCTGGTTCCACCTCATCTCCAAGCTTATTCATCAAATGCCTTTTCTGTTCTATCTTCGTCCCCTCGTTTCCCACTCACGCGCCTAATAATCTCCTCGTTCTCTTGACCCCCCACTTGCTTCCTCTCCGATTTCGCCCCGCGCCTTTCTTCCCCCCCGCCCCCCACTCTCCCCTACCCCCCCGCCGTCTACTTCTGCCCCCAGCCCCCAATTCACTCCTTCCCCTCTTTCCCCATCCGGTGACCGTTCTCATAAGTTCCTCCCCGAATCTCTACTCCTGCGCCCCCATTTTCACCCCTCTCACTTGGAAGAGTCTGTGAGTAGCCTGTTGTTCCAATTTTTTCTAACTCTAGTCAAGCTCTTTTTGTTTTATCTGCATTTTCATTCCTTTTGTTTCATTTCATTGTTGCAAATTTTCCTTTCTAATTCTTTGTCTTTCTCAATTTGCAATTCCATCTCTTTTTGTTTGCATCTCTTTTTTCATTTGCATTGCAATTTTTTTCTTTTTATAATTAATTTCTTTCTTTCTGTTATTTCTGAATTTGCATCTTTTTTGTTTTTGTTCCATCTCTAATTTTATCAATTCGATTTATTTTTGAATTTTAGGCTCTTTCAACTTGCAGAGTATCACTTAGCGCCCTGTTCCAGAAACTCTTCTATCCTATCCAAAATATGAACTATCCCAAAACATCTTCCTGGACAAATTTTTCAATCAATTATTTTGATTTGACTTGCTTTCTCATAGCATCTTTTGCCTCAAGTCCTAATGCTTGGCTGTTTCATTAACTCAGGTTTTCTCAGCTCATCAAAACTTCTCCCAAGTTATTTGCCTTATGAACACTTCTGATCAAACTCCGATCTTGATTGTACTCTACAACACATATAGTGACTTGAACCAAACTACTGTGGTAGTACATGTAATACACACAAAATTTTGTAGGCTAAAATGTGCACAAGTTTACAATATTAATAACACTTTGGTAGGTCTTGTTGTAAATTTTGACAAAAAGGCTCAATTTATTCCAATTCAATTTCCCAAGACGAGCACCTTCCAATTCTGTTGACGTTTCGTAGGCGTCTAAGGTCAGAAATACCTTTCAACACAATAAGAAACGCGCTTGGTGTTTACACAAATGATCTGAATTTGAACAATTAAAAGATTTTAACAGATTTGTAATTGGTTTTGTTAATGGTTCAAAAGAAAAAACTTAAAAAAAAAATACACTCAATATTTAAGATTACATGTATACTTAATTGTAAACAAGAATGTCCATTAATCTCCACAGGAAGTGTTGCAGTTCACGATGATAGGTCCTCACAGCGAGACTCAAAAGACAGCATGCAAAGTCACAATTATAAAATCTCAGGTAATATTCCATTGGAATCTTATCGTCCTGAAGGGTAACTTTTGTCCAGCAGTTCAAGACGACAATTGGTTACATAAGTCCCTCGACGAAAATATTCAACAGTATATCAGTCCAAGATAATCACCACGATTTCTATCTGTCACAATTGGAATCTAGTTGATTCCCAGCACTTTCGGACTTCAAGACGACAGTGAATATTACAGCAAACTATGCTCACATGGAATTAAAATCTGGCACTGTGGGCGCTATATCGACCATATTGTATAGATTAAAACTAGCTATAACCATACTGTATAGCTGACAACTGCTGACAGCGAGACTTAACTCAAATCTCCATATATATACTGACTTCACAAAGATCCCAGTCTAAAAATAGACATTACAACAGCATCATGCATAAACATAACCCGAATCACATCACTTTTCATATATAACTTAGTGGGGAAATTCCCTGATCTTACAATGTTTTTTATCTCAAAAGCATAAACAAGTTGACTCAGTTTCTAAGTTTAGCATTCTTGGGGAATTCCCCACTTCCCCTATTGTGCAATCTAAACAGGTGCACTTAGCAAAAACAAACTAGGGGTATTCCCCTTTCTCTCTTTTACAGTAAACAAAGTGCTTTTCCCAGAAATCTTTTCTTAAATAAAATTGAGAAAATAATATTTTTAAAAATTTAATCAGAAAAATGGAGGCTATATAACACTTCTGAATGCAAATTTCAAAAATCAAGATTCAAAATTTCCCTACCAGGTGAAAACATATCTTGTTTTTTCATATATTATAGTCAATAACCTTCGGGAGATTTTCAATGCTGCAGAAAACAAAAATAATCAAAATGAATGTAAATCTTTTTACTCAACCTGTACTTGTTCCAGTCATTATCAAAGTGTCCAATAACCAGGGCCCACCAGGCATACTTTTGGTGAAATTCATTTAGCCAGCTCAATAACAGTTTCGGTCTAAACTGTTCAAGTCGCGCTATGTAGTTTATCATATTTTAGTTAAAATGTTGGTGTAGAGTAGAAAAAAAACATAAACGTGTTGTTTTTTTTTTCTATTTATATTCCGAGAATAAGGTATTAAATATATCAAACTGAATCGGGATGAAATTCTGATCCAAAACTGTGTAATATCCGTTTAACAGCTTACGGTTGTAAATGCTGTTTTGTGCCTTATCAAATATTTCAGAAAAATATTTTAAGAGGGAAGATAAAATGTGGCTTCTTATAGAAAGCTTTTACCGCAGTTGCATATTTAAACGGAATAGCGCCATCGTTGAACTACCTTGATCGTTTCGACACTTTGTTTTATTCCAGTCTGTACATCTAATGTTACGTACACCTACCTCAAAAGACATCCAAAAAATATTTAACAATAACCTATGAAATGATGGTATGCATAGAGGTGCCCTTCGTGTAATTTAATAGATGATATTTTTTATAATGTTTTACAATACCCCTCACTTTCACAGCAGCGGATTCAAACATCATACCTGAACCCCATGTGTACTTTAGTAAGAATAATTATGGTAATAATGATGGTACCGTCCTAACGCCCAAAAGTGCATCTGGAATCAATTCGAGATTGTCATTTCATATTTAGTGAGACAAACTTTTGGAATCGACAACAATTTCCAGTAAGACTTTGATGTAAATGAATTCCATGCAGGTATGTATCGTATCAGTATCGTATCAAAAATTACTTGTCTAATTCCTATAAATTTGTAATTTTTTCAACATATTTTTAAAATTTGAAGTCCACGCAATACTTTAGACAGTATTTCAAACCAAAATTAATAGCTATTCAATATAAAAAAAACTATCGTATTGTATTATGACTGTTATTCAAGATCAGTTATGTTGCACACTGGTCGTCGTGTTCTTTGCGTTTTACCCCTCATGTTAATGTACGTCGTGTTAGTGATATAATGGTTTACCACTTTTTTCCTGACTCAGTAGAATGAGACAATATAAAAAAGACACTCCATATAAATACCTTTTCATGTCAGGCACTGCTTTTGAGTGATACTTCCTGTGTTACCTTCCCAGTAAGGCGGCAGGAACAATAATTGCACCGAGTTGCATAGCAGTTCAGCAGGAGTCAGAGGCTGATAATCGTTGGGGATTTCCCCACTTTTTTGTGATTGATCGAACTTACTTGACATGCCGCGAATGCATGAAATGCTTCAAGCTATGCTTACTGATGTATAATCAACAGAGCACATTAGTAATGAAATCTCTTTCTTAAACTCGAATTTCTAATGTTCCAAACGGTGATGATTCTTTAGGAAGTACTGGGCAAGCTGCGTGTGAGGGGAACATTTTTCCCTGCATGCATGCATCCATGAATACATGAATACATACATACATACATACATACATACATACATACATACATACATACATACATACATACATACATACATACATACATACATACACACACACATACATACATATATACATACATACATACATACATACATACATACATACACACATACATACATGCATACATACATGCATACATACATTTAGGGATTCAAACATGTTACAGAGTGGTTCATCACAAATCAACAACGATGCATCCATGCGTCCGCGTATTTTTATCTCGCGAGGGCGGATTTAGCCGCCCGAGCGGGATGAAAATACGCGGACACATCGGATGCAGAGTTGTTGATTTGTGATGAACCACTCTGTAACATGTTTGAATCCCTTTCAACAACGAAAATCTTTATGAAAACTTATTATATCGTGTATAGAGGAACATACGTATTCTCACTTATAACACTACAATGTTCCCAGTTCGACAAAAATCTTTCATAGTAATATTTTAAGAAAATGTAAAGCAAAACGATAGTTTTGGTTTGTTTGTTGCTTTGCAGTTTGCACCTGGTGTACTTGCGCGTACTCAGAGTTCTCAACGTGACGAACAGCGAGTCGACTTATGCGTACCGCGTAAACGCACTTCCGTGAACACTTAGCCGGGCGTGACGCGCTAATTTGCATATCAACTGTGGGTTGATAACAAATCAACAACGGTACGCTCCTGTACAAGGAGATACGGTGAGTTGTTGAAACATACACACATACATACATACATACATACATACATACACACATACATACATACATACATACATACATACATACATACATACATACATACATACATACATACATACATACATACATATTTCAAATATTATATTTACAGTTCAAAGCGGTGAATTTCCGTAATCAACTCAACATCAGTCATTATGTAATAAACCAAATTGAGAAAATTCGCGATGACGCACGTTGGTTTGACGGATGTTCGGAAAACTCCAATAATTGTATTCCATAATGAAGGATGCTGAATAACGAAATAAATTGTCAATTGTTCATTTCGTTTCTAAGTCGGATTTGATCGTTTGAAGCGTATATGGGGATGTTTACCGCCTCTTTAGAGTTCGCGATTTTTCAAATGCGATTTTCTCGAAAACAAACAATTGCATTTTGTTTAACATCCGTCACTATGGAATACACCCGACGATTTATATTTTGATAAGCAATTCGAATATATCTATATACTTAGACCAGAGTATCAAGTTAACTACATGTAGGTTGACTATCTGCGAACGTTCATCCCTGTTGAATTGGTATCACTATTGCTATCTTTATTGCAAACATTTGCCTTGTAGGAGAATCTGCAACATGCTCGGACATTAGAATGTCCTAGATTCCTTACCTATTTGAGATGTCTTATTGCAGCACTGCCTTGTTTCTTATACGTCATATAGACCGATGGAATAAGGTTTGGGTTTAGTTTTGGATTGTTTGTTTGAATGTTTGTTGTTGTTGTTTGTTGTTGTTTGTTATTTTTTTTGTTTTTTTGTGTGTTTCTTTCTTTGTTGTTGTTAATTTTTTTCCAAAATTTGCACTGACAATTTAGCCTCCTTTCCATACATCCATTTGAACCAATACGTATGAGTTATTTTTGTCTATTGATATATATTGTATAGATATAGATATATAATGGAAAATTCTTGCATTTCTAAATACGGTGCCCGTCATCGGTTACCCTTGCCAGTACAATTGTGACCGCAAGGCGGGCCGCAAGGATGGACATCATTCCTCAACTTTCAATGGATTAACACGCAAGAGGTATTGAGAACAACTCAACGAAAGAGCTTGTGTGATCGAAAGAAAGCAAAAGATTCACTTTGTATCGATATGAACTTTATTCTGGAAATCCTATATTACATGCATTTTAGGCAATCTTGTAGTGAGTGTATCAAATATACTTTATTCCACATAGAGATTGTACAGTATTTTGCAAGGTCCATAATGAATTTATTGTTTTTTGTCTGCACATACAGGGTTAATTATTTTTAATGTTACGTTATTGTTTGTTTACATGTGTGCACAGAAATAACAAAAATAGATGCGGTTCAAAGATTTACACATTTACTTGTTTTATTTTATTTATTGTTTAATATTTTTTTGTTTTGTTTGAAGAGCATTTCAAATCAGATAATTAAAACAACCAAAACGAAAACAAATCCTTAAATACGAAACATGTTGTATGGGGCCAAGCTGATTTTATACGGATGAGGATTTTTTTTTTTTGGAAAAAGAGAACAAACATCTCAGATACTTTGAAAATATTGCTATGCTAATCAAAAACACTTGGGCTTGGCCATTGGTCCGTCCAACTTTTCTGCTTGATTACTCAATGAGATTTGTAATGCTTTCAATAGCCAATGCTACTAAAATCGGTTGGTAAAATGTTGTAAAACCATAATAGCCATAAGACAGCAGACGATCGTTATGAGGCGTTCATTGTAAAACATTTGTCGATAATATTGACAACTCAAGTAAAAGGTCAGGTCAGCTCAATGGGGTCACAGTCAACATCAATCTCTTAGAGGGTGTCACACGCGCTTGCGTTCCTAGAAAAACTGTCTAAGGATGCATTGTTTTGTATCATCCAGTACAGGTAGATAACTTAACGCACACCTATGACGTCACGGCATTGTTTTGTCGCTCCATTATTTTGCACGAATGTAGAGTTAGAACAATAACACTCCATTCGTAAATGTACGAATGGATAGTTTTTATTAAAGTCTCCATAAAAAAAAAAAAAAAAAAAAATCAAAAACACTTGGGCTTGGCCATTGGTCCGTCCAACTTTTCTGCTTGATTACTCAATGAGATTTGTAATGCTTTCAATAGCCAATGCTACTAAAATCGGTTGGTAAAATGTTGTAAAACCATAATAGCCATAAGACAGCAGACGATCGTTATGAGGCGTTCATTGTAAAACATTTGTCGATAATATTGACAACTCAAGTAAAAGGTCAGGTCAGCTCAATGGGGTCACGGTCAACATCAATCTCTTAGAGGGTGTCACACGCGCTTGTGTTCCTAGAATATACAAAAACTGTCTAAGGATGCATTGTTTTGTATCATCCAGTACAGGTAGATAACATAAAATGAATTAGGTAAATGGACTACCCGACAACTGTTTCGATTATGGTTATATAGTATTGTCCATCGGGCGATTATAATTATTATATTCGAGCTGACTAGGTCTTAAGCATGGTGGTGTCATATATCAGAGCTTCCGGTCGTTTTAGTGTCCGTCGGATGCTAAGGTTCAAATATCGGCTACGATATTCTTGGCATTGTTACATTAAATTCCAATAGCACAGGCGTCATAATGGAGTTACCATGGCAGATGCCTTTTCTTAGTTTATAATTTAATTGGTCAGAAACATATATGAGTACGTCTCCTTTTTCTTGTCCAATCATGTTCGTGTACTCAATATTATACCTGAATGAACCCAGGAAGATTGAAATAGTTATTGGGTTTTTCTTTTAAATGGGATTCGGAGATTCTAATATGCTAAAATTGCAATTCAGTGTTTTATTGCAATCTTTGAGATTTTAGATTTTTTGAAAGACTTCCTGTGTTGCAATTTCAAAAATTAAATTCTCCACAACTTGCGTTGGAGTCTAAACAAAACTATTCGGGAGTGAGATATAAGCATTCATGAGTGTCATCATTGTCATTATTATTACATCACTATAGTTCTTGTGTGTGGAATTACAATCAAATCTAGGTGCATTAAAGGTGCACGAGAGATTTCAAGTCATTTCAAGTCAAGTTATTTTCTGTGATATGTAGTGATTTCATATACATGTAGATTAGACACTCAATAGATTCCTTTTATTTGGTTACAGAAATAACTTAAATGAAATCAACATGTGAATTGCATATGCTTATACTTCAAATTAAAAAAAAAAAAATCACAAATTTCGATAGAGAGATTTACACCAGTGCAAAAAATCAGAATTGTCACATTTTTAGGGGCATTTGAAATTCTTGGGTGCACTTTTAAGGTGCATTGCTGTTTGGCATTTCGTGATTCTAGACATCTGTTATTTATGTGTTCGCTGATATCGGCGAGAGAAAAAGCTTATTCCAAAATATTTCAGTTGACCCACCGAATCTTGCCGGTTTGATGTTATGAGCAAATGATTGTATCACAGGTCCCCATAGGATAGTTGTACAGTAATTTCGTCCGTTGCGGAAAGAAAAATACAAATATGCGAATTTCTTACAGATGCGACCGAATTTGCAAGTAGGGCCTAATGTCATTCCATGTTTTGTTTGGGTTTTAATTTTTTAAAAATTCAACTTTTGGGGGGTAAGTAAGAGGGCCGAGGCTGTGGATCACGAAATGCCTCGTTAAATACCGTATTTGTTCGTATTTAAAACTTAGTATCTGTTGGACTCTCAGATTTAAACTTATTAAAGCGTCCAACTGACAAAACACAACTTATAACACATAGTCCTGGTTTCCAATTTAAAACCAGGATTCCTAGGACAATAAAATATAAAACGTAGTATCCGTCGGACTCTCAGATCTAAATCTTAGTGTCCGACGGACTTAAAACGTAGTATCCGGCGGACAAAAAAAATTATAAATTACAGTCCAATGGCACACTCCTTTATAAAACCAGGAGTACTAGGACAATCAAACATAGAATTTAGTATCCTTCGGAATTTCAGATTTAAACCTTAGCGTCCGACGGACACTAACGACCGGAAGCTCTGATATATGACACCAGCATGCTTAAGAGCTAGTCAGCTCGAATATAATAATGCTAAGTGAATACTGAAATCTTAATGACAGGCAATTTGGATCTCGGTCCAATCATTCCTATATGGTCATTATTAAATTAGTGGATATAATTAATACTGCCAAAAATATTGTCGAGAAATATTGGAATCATGAACAAACATATTATTCCGGATCGTGTATCACTTACTCTTTATTGTTCTTTGCATTTGTCTCAATTCTAGGATAATAATTTGGGAAATACATTTGATGTCTATTTAAATAAATTTGCAAGCTCAAAAAATGAAATAACAAATAAGAACAAGTTCTAATACTTATTACAGAAGCCATTCCCAACATTTATTTGTAAAATTATATACAATACACTCATTTTAACGGCATGTACTCTCTCGAACTAGGTGTGTTTATGAAATTGCCTAATACATTAAATAACTATTTGGTAAAACGCTCTTACATCCATGATTACCAGACAAGACGTGTAAATGATTAATTCAATAAAACACTTCCGTTTTTACAGCTTAAGCATACATTTCTCTCAAATTATGATTATATTTTAACTGTGATAATAACTTC
Organism: Ophioderma brevispina; assembly: GCA_023653785.1. Classification (NCBI taxonomy): domain Eukaryota; kingdom Metazoa; phylum Echinodermata; class Ophiuroidea; order Amphilepidida; family Ophiodermatidae; genus Ophioderma; species Ophioderma brevispina. The sequence goes on from JAMKCH010012173.1 coordinate 21,023, forward strand.
CCGAGCACCGTCCTTTGTCTTGTCTGGCAGACGGTTTGTTTTTGTCAATGTGTATTTGTTTGAAAATTTCGTTTGTAGTTTCCAAGGAAAGTATTTTTTGGCGCCTTATTGGCCTTTAGGACTTTTCCTCAATATTGTTATTTCTGTTTATGGATATAGCGTGTGTTTAATGTTATTTGATGTATATTGTATATTTGATGTATTGATATTGGTACGTATAAATGACACGTCAAAGCAAGTTATTATATCCCATAAATCCCTAAATGCCATTTTTAACTTTTCAAAATTAGGAGCGGACCACGGTCTTGTGTTTAGAGGGGGGGATTATTGTTCCTAGATCTAACAAGACGGATAACGCTACCTCCCTTTTTTGCCGGTTGATGGTCAGTTCGGTAGTCATTTGCTTAGGGACGTAAGGTATTCAAAATGACTATTTCCCTGGAGAGGGACTTCACAAGCGCCAATAGTAACGTTGTATATTAATGTAATCCAAATGCATGAAATATTAGAATAGTTTATGGCATATGATGTTAATATCCTTAAACAACTGAACAATGTTTTTGAGCGCTATATAACAAGATGCTATCTTACCCGTTATTTTTCAACCGGTAACATACTATCCGACAATGACAAACATATTGTCTACAAAATGCGAATTAGTTTCATGATATACCTAATATCGACTGCGGCATACTATGGATTTAAGATCACCATGCCCCGGATGGTGATGGGAAGAGACTTCTTGGCTTTGAGATGGCATGTCTGAAAAAAATGAAAATTGAGTTATCAGGAGAGAGAGAGAGAGAGAGAGAGGGGGGGGGGAGAGAGAGAGAAGAGAGAGAGAAGAGAGAGAGAGAGAGGAGAAAGAGAGAGAGAGATTGGACGGCAGAATTTAAGACTATCAAAGACTGCTAACTGACGAGAGTCAAAACCAAATGTCATACTTTGGTCACATAAAATGATAACCCCCAAATAGTGTATCAAGACAAGGCAGTCTCTGAATCAAGACCCAGAGGAGACACCTACACGTTGGATAAATGACGTCAAGGCTTCTTGTGCTTGATACAAACAATCTCATTCCTGGTTAAAAAAAGGACCGTTTGCCAAATCCCTTTTGACAGGCCTGTCGGCCATCGAAATGAGGAACTTAAGTGAAGATTTGACAAATTCACGTCCAACGTCTCCAGTGGGAAAAATTCAAATGCCAACCAAACCGTAGCAGGTGATTGATCACTCCAATTTCATTATATTTATCTACTTTCAAAATGTCTTAAGTTCAGGTGAACGACCGATACTCAGGCCTTACACCATCACTCACCCCCCCACCAATTACCTTTGAGATTGACACAACGTATTGTCTCTCCTTTTCACCTCATTTCTCAGATACAATAGTGTTTCATATATACTCCCAACTAGTGAGCATAATGACAGCAGCTTGAAAATCAATGCTCGTTGCATGTGGGCGATTCTCCCTTCCTCTACAGAGTGAGTCAAACAGAAACGAACAAAACGGAAATAAAAATTTTTTTAATTATATGTTGATGGCGTTAAAAAACCAAGTATATGGTATCTTTTGATAAGAGGTTTAGATAGCCCTCGGCTTCTTTGGTACGACAAAACGAAATAATTATGTTAAAAGTGTATATTTTTGCCTCAATCTATATAACAAAAGTGTCTAGGTTTTCTATGAATGTTCTTTTACTTGCTCGACACTGGCCACATGGGATTTTTGCGCTTCATCTTGCACACTTTTAAACAACACTCTAACAGATCAATCAATATGATTCCGCTTTTACTTCTGAAGACCGTTGCCGATGCCTATGATTCTAACCTGTCTGTCCGCTTCCAATTACTTATGCTTTGACATAAATATGGTGCTTATATTTGACATGAAGATAGGGAAGACAGTGTGAGGTTTTTTATCAGGCCTTCAGAGTAACTCATCCAGAGGTAAATTTGCCTAGAAATGCCCGATGATAACCAAATTTGGCCAAAAGGACCGATGACCTCTACGGCGGTCCGGTAAGTACGTATATCCTGTTTCTAAAATTAAAAAACAAAGTTGGCGCAGCGTTTGAAAATTCTCAAGACTGGAATAATACCGAAAGGCATTATGGGAAAAAGGGATGCGGCCTGACAAAAACGTTCAATTTTCTCGCTAGGTTCTATAGGTTCAGACCCAATTACGATACATATCCAAAACAAAACATAGTAACTGACCCTCCGATGCAAAAAATCTCCATAGAACCCCTTCGTTTTCCGGAGATATTTGAGATTTAGTTTCATTTGCATGCATTCGCTATGACGGACTGATAACGTTAATCTCTCGCGCAGTACTAATTTAGATAATATCTTTCGAAGTCTGTGACACAGACTACACACTTTCCGGACCACCATAGCCCGGGGGGGGTGGTTCTCAAGGGTTTGTTGGGTACCCATGCTCGTTCCAGGGGTTCTGAAAGTGACCGCTAACGGGACCAATTTACGTGAAATATACCCCTAACTGGACCAGTAGTCAGTTAAAATATATACCCGTTTTCGATTGAAAATATACCCCTAACGGAACCATCTTTTGCGTAAAATTATACCCCTAGCGGACCTGCTTCAATACGTGAATAAAAAATATACCTTTTAAAGAACCAATAGATGAGAAAAATAACACTTGTACTACTGTAAGAAAATTTACACACTGCAGGGTTATTTTACTGACATGTTAAAGTTAATGTTCTCATTTTTTTCAATGAGCAAGTTATAATCTTACCTGAATTTGATACCCCTAGTGGGACTAGAACTTGATTACTGTGAATTTGATACCCCCAGCGGTAGTCCCGCATTTGCAGCTAGTCTCTCTTTTTTTGGAACGAGCATGGTACCCAACCAAAATCCAAGAACCCCCCCCCCGGGCGCCGTAGATGACCTCAGCACAGAACAAATCAGAGGTCAAAGGTCATGTAGAGGTCATCCAGTTGGGTAAGAAAGCAGATAATCGCGAAAGCTGGGATCTATATAATGCCTGTAACAACCGCTGAGCAGTTGTCCTTCCTAACTTGGTTACTACTGATGTCAGATCACCTCTCTAGTACGTACAAGGCAATACGTCCGTTATGAAGGCAATGCTTGTGTGACTCATGATGCCAAACGGCGTTAACAACTACTGCTTGCTGCTGAGGCCTTTAACCGATGTATATAAGACTCTTCATGACAGGCTTTCAGTCCTGACATCACACTTTCTTCTTGTTTGACCACATACCGTTATGGATTTTAGACACATTTGGGGTGGGACGTTTCATATCGACTTTCCCATGTTGCAAATGAGGTATTGTTGCCATTCATTCCGTTCAAGCGCTACTACTGCACAACGTCATACAGGCGCAATGACGTGAATTGAATAACCGCGTTTGTAAAACATGGAATCCCCTAAATCGCCACTTCGCTCTAATTTTCCCTTTGTTTGAGGTATTTTTTTTATCACAACGAATATGAATTTGAACTTGTAGAACTACCAATACCAAAACCAATTCTTTAAAATGCAGAAAGTTTGTGGTGTGTTTGTCCACAAATTCTGTTGAATTTTGTGAACTTAAGCAAAGCAAAATTTCGTGACTTTTGATCAACAACGAATTCTCCTAACTTTCCCTTCTGTGGCAGAAATCTCATTCATTATTCTAGGTCCCCCACCTCACGGAGTCATCTCATTCATTAGCTTGATTAGTCTCATATACAGAAAAGTTTTTATGAATGGCGGGATTGAGCCAGTACCAGCGGGTAAAATGGGCGGTCAATTTGAGGAAGATGATTGTCATAAACTTCAATATAGCCGTCCTGATTGGGAGTATACCGGTGACAAGGAAGGAAAAAATATACATGCATACAACGCATAATTGGCGATGTCTTGTTTCGCCACCATTCACATCATATAAGCTACCGGGCTTTATTCCGGCTTTATTCCGTTTTGACTACTTATTCCGTCAATGAGTTAGGAGGTCAACTGACGTGGCGGATGGCCAACAATTTTTGCAAGATTATTCAGAGTGGAAATTGGTGAAGACCGAGTTGAGACTGAGTGATCAGACTCAGTCATAAGACTAAGATTCTCGGTCTCATTAAATGGGTCTGAGCTCACTGTCTATCTCAATATTTTGTTGATTTTAGTAGAATTACTAAATCACTTTCTTATCAATAAGGAAAATACACAAGTCCGTCATGTGTAATCTGTGCAGTCTTCATATTCAGCACTACGCAGTGATCTTGCGTATATCGGAGGATTATTTTACTTACCTAGGCTGGGAATCCTGTTTTCGCGCCAGTGAAGCAATTCTAAGTGGAGGGTAGGGAGAATTAAGCGAAGTAAGCGATTTAGGCGATTCCGGGTTTTACAAACGCCGTTGTATACCTCATCTACACCTCTACCCCTTTGTGGGTTTTAGATTACTCAGGGCTGACATCACTACCCCTTTCTCTGTTTTAGATTACGCAGGGCTGATATCGTACAGCTTCATCGGTTTTACATACCGTTTTAGTCAGGGGGCACACGTCAACTACTTCAGAAGTTGTGCCAAGTCTGATATTTTATATGGACCTTGTTATTGAAACCATAAGGAGTTGATTTTAACTTGTTGTTTAATTCTCAGTGACGGTTTTCATCGATTGAGGGCGCTTTTTCAAAATGGCCGCCAAAATGGTAAAAAGGCTATACAAAATAAAATAGTCGTGTATAAAGTGCTTCAGAAAAAATGATTAAGTCTGGTTTTTCAAATTTGTGGACCTATTGATTACCCATATTCAGTGTTTTCAACCTAATACCGGGCCTAAGTTACCAATCTTAATGAGGTTTCATCAATGAGGTTTTTTTTTTTCATAATGGCGGTCAAAATGATAAAACCTATAAAGAATAAAGTAGTAAAGTATAAAATGCTTCACGAAATAATTATGTTGAGTGTGATTTCAAATTATACTCATAAGGAGTTGTTTTCAGCTCCATGTTAAATTATCAGTCAAAGTTTTCAATGATAGAGGACACTTTTTCAAAATGGCGGCCAAAATCATAGGCAAAAATACTCTGACAAATCTTCCTGGCAAGGTCTTCCATGTTAGCGTGATCTAGAGGTTTGAACGGGGGCTGAGGAGGTGCAGGGCCATGTTCAATTCCCATGCAGGAAAGACACTCGTGAAACATCCTCTTCAATAGATCATTCAGGACAGGTGAATTTGGCAAGCCATGGTGAACAGAAGCTGCGGCAGTACTGCAGGCTCTCATGGAGCGTGCGCTGGTCCTAGTTGCTGGAAACCCATGTGAAGAACTCTGCTACGTTTCCCAAAGAGGCCTTATATAAGGATTGACTTTGTTGTCTTGGCAGCATGCGTGGTACTTCCTGATGCGGACATTGTAAGTCTTTCTCGTTGAAGGATGCCTTGCCATTCCTGCCAGAGCAGCAGCCTCTTCAGAAAGTCCTGCTGCAGTGTAGGATTTGATGAAAGTCGCCATACAGTCAGGTGAAGGGTCTGAATTGACGCTAGATGAACTTGAGTCTTGTCCGGGTTCATCAAGAGGTCTCTCCTCGTCGGGAGGTAAAACGGCTCCGCCACAGTGAGAGGAAGTACTTTCTGGAACCACATTTTCTGGGCCAGTGTGGGCTATTAGAAGCATGTTGCACCCGCTGGATCTTGCAATTGAGAGCTTCTCCAGCACCCTGGGTATCATTGCTATCAGAGGAACGCATATGACGAGATCCTGTCCCAGCTGATCGTCATTGTGCCCATGGCAAACGCCATCTGGTCCGCTCCCCAGGAACAGTATGTCCGGAGCTGGTTGTTCCCAGCTGCAACAAAAAGGTTGATTAGAGGACACTCGAGTCTGTTACACACTGTTGGGTTGAGGTGCCATTCCACCAACAAGCCCCTGACCTTGGTCGGGGCATAGATGGTTGTTTCCCTTTTCGACAGGGTACTAGGAGAGATGGACTACCTCGAGCTGAATCCTGTGGCGCTGGCACCATATCAGCAGCATGATTGTCTGTTGACATAGAATCGGGCTGCGGGTACCTCCAAGGGGCTCGTTCCCCAAACTCGTGCGTAACCCTACTTGCATACTAACTTATGCGTATGTCCTATGTACAGACCTTTTCATACCAGTTACAAATTGGTCCACTTTGGACAAATTGGTCCACTCAGGCATGACATAGTATGCACGTAGATTTACGACTGAGTTTCTGGAACGGACCCCTGCTTGTTTATATAAGTCACTAGCGCGAGGTTGTTGCAGCGTAGGGTGGTCGTTTGGTCCTTGACCTTAGGAAGTAGGCGCCGTAATGCCAGGCGGACCACCCACAGCTCCTGAAGGTTGATGTGCTGCTTTAGAATGGCTGGAGTCCAAGACACTGCCGATCGCCATCTTCCCCAGTTGACTCCCCAGCCCTCTTGCATGTGTCATGGTGCGTGGAAGCGGGACTGCATGGGGTGATGTAGTGAGGCTGCATCCACTGATGGCATAGTGAAACCTTTGGAGATACTTCTATACCCTTCGACATCAGGTCTCTTTCGGGGATGAACTTGGATAGAAGTGACGATTTATGTATCTCATATGTAGGGGCATTGGGAAATATGCTGGCGATAAGGCCAATGAGCCGTAACCACAGTTTGCTGGACCGTAACCAAGGTTTGGCTGGAGCCGTCTGCCTGGGAAGTAAAACCGTCCGCCACCCGTGAGAGGGAGACTTTTGGGAACCATATGTCTGGGCCAGTTGGGTGCGATTAGAAGCAGGTCCGCAACCCGCTGGATCACTAAGAGCTTCTCCGGTCACCCTTGGTATCATTGCTATCGGGGGAACGCATATGCCGAGATCTTGTCCCAGCTGACTCATCATTGCGTCACGCTCCCCAGGAACAATATGTCTGGAGCTGGTTGTTCCCGCCGCTGCAAAAAGGTTGATTAGAGGCCGCTGGAGTCGGTTGAAGACCACCCTTGCACACTGTTTTGGGTTTAGGTGCCATTCCACTTACAAGCCCTTGACCTTTGTCGGGGCATTGATGGTTGTTTCCCCTTCTCGATAGGCACCCCGGTAGAATGTTGCCTGTTCCCCGGAGGATATGGACTGCCTGGAGCTCGATCATGTGGCGCTGACACCATACATACAAACCGGCATTTGATAATAGCGCCTTCTCAAACAAGTCAAAACGCTTTAAACAAATAGAGAGTAATTTACTATTTTCCAACACATAGTATACACAGTATTGTAAAAGATGAACCTGAAATAAGTACTAACATCAAACTATAAACTAAAACAAGAAAACACTGCCCATTAAATATCATGTTGGCAATAACAAAAACTAATTAAACACACTATCAACTTTTAGGAATTTTTAGAGCTTTTCTTTAAAATACAATGGAACTTTGAATTGGCGAACAGAGATAGGCAAAGAGTTTCCTAGCTAGGGGCCGCATTGCCGAAAGCCCTGTCACCCACTTGGACCTTGTGGTGCGGGAAACAGGGAGGAGCGTCTTGTCATCTGGAGATCGCAATCCTTGCCTGCCAGGAATATACAAAGAGAGGTATTCGTGGTATTCGGACAAGTAAGATGGCAATTGCGGAAATGTCCCTTGTAATTAGAAGCAGAAGCTTAAAGAACAACGCGCTCAAGTAATTGGTAGCCAATGGAGCTCTTTAGGATTGTGGTAGCTGGTGTTCTTCTAATCAGATCTGAACACAGCCTCTGGCTGCTCTATTCTGCAAAATCTGAAGTTTACTCCGCTCTCGGTCTGGCCGACCATTCCATACAAAGGTGAATTGGCATAGTCAATGCGAGATAAATCAGTGAACTACGAGATGATCACCTTCATTATAATTAGTAAAAGCGTCCTCGTCGCGGCCCTGGTACAGCACATCCGGCCCGGCAGTTTATCTCTTCGGTTTTATTTTATAAATTACTATAAACTTCCGGCTTGGCATCACATTCATTTTGCTATTTTTATATATTGCTTCTTAATGTTGTAAAACCTTGTTAAATATTGGGTATTGTATATATTTGATCAGCTTTCTATGCCATTATACTTGGGTGTTCTTTTTGAGCCGGCATTTAGACTTGTTCGCTGACCCTTGACTGCTGAACACAGCTCTGACCTTTTTACCAGCACTCGCGCACCCCCTAGCCACTCAAATCCAATAAGTCTTGTATAAAGCTACTCTGTAATTTGTATTCTTTGAAAATTATAAAAAAAATCTGTAATTTGTATTTTTAAGAAATTGTATTTATTCATTATTTATGTTTCCTTCTGCAATTGTAGTTTTGGGATATAATTATGAAATTATTAGGACAGAGAGCCCTCGGAGGGAAGCCATGCAACGAAGAATCATGCCAGTAGTGACGTCCCGTCACCAAAAATTCAACAGGGATGATCGTAACCCTACCATTCCACATTCCCGGGCCAACACTGATAATTTAATCCATATATCTACCATCCAGGACCCCGACAGCACCTCAGCTAGTCCAAACATTCTAAAACCAAAAATGATCCCATCATGACTGGGCATTCAACAACGGAATCCAGGCCACATCCGTGGAATTCCTAAAAATAATGAAACATTTTCTCAACATCCGGTCTATGGAATTGCCCGTTCTGTCCGTAAAAAGACGGTCTCTATTTATGATGGCATTATTAGATGATGTGACATTTTTGTGATAACTGAAAACTGGTTGGCTGAAAGCGACGATCTGGGTCATTGCTGAGATGCTTCCTGAGGGATATTCCTTCATGCACTTTCCCAGGAAGTCTGATGGACCATGTGGTGTTGGGAAAATCCACAAAACTTGCCTAAACATTCAAAATACACCCACAGGCATTAAGACACCTTCTTTTGAGCATGCCTGTGTGGTAATAAACAAAACTAGTTTTAGACTCACCCCCTGTGTATCGTCCACCACCTTCCAGGGAAAATGGTCTCAAAATAAGTCAATTCTTAAATGAGTTTGATACTTTCCTTAATGAGATTGCTCTTGTTCCCGCTAAAACGATACTACTGGGTGATTTCAACGTGCATGTTTACCTCCCCGCTAAACCGGAGTCTATTCATTTTTGGGATTCTGGCTGCAAATGGTTTTCATCAGCATATCTATGCCCCTACCCATAAAGATGGCTGAATTGGATGAAACGTGAAGTTGTATGTATCTTGTACGTAGGGGCAGTGGAAAGGACTCTGTGATGCTGGGCGCATAAGGGCAAGAAGCCGTAACAATAGTTTGGCTGGAGCTCGTCTGCTTTAAGGGGCGAGGAGGTTCCGTGGAACAGGCGATGGTTTTGTTATTCTCTCTGCTGTCGGAAACACCCTTCCCTCTGCCGAAGTCTATGGACGAGCCCAGGAAATGCACTGTCTAGGAGGTTGGATGGCTGACTCCTCCCAATTGATGATTAGTCCATGGGAGCTGACAAGGCTGCAGGTTTTCCAGATTTGAACGCGAAAGGGCCTGGGTATGGGGGCAGTGATCAGCTGGTCGTCGAGGTAAATGTTAGATGACAATCATTGTCACCACAGAGCTTCGGCAATCACATTGACAATCATTGTGAAGATCCTTGAAGGATAGCCTGAAGCACAGGCTCTAGAACGGGAAGATCTCGCTGTTGATGAAAAACTCAAGCCATTTTCTGTCTGAAGATGGATGGTTACGTGTAAGTATGCGTCCCTAAAGTCCAAGGTGTTTGCGCGCCACCCCTGGCGTAGTTACGGGATGATGGCCGCTAAGTTTTCCATGTGGAAACGTATGGGTCGAATGTAATGGTTAAGCGGCCTGGGGTTTAGTATGAGGCGCCATTCGCCCGACTTCTCGGCTGTTAGTAAAGAATTTGAAAAGAAACTGACCCTTCGCTTTAAAGAGTTTATGACCCCTAAACCCATTAAATGGCGCCTTAAACCCCTTAAAGTATATTGTTTATATGGTATTCACTAAGCATATTTAACAAAAGACCAAATTTAGCACCAACAAAAATCATTATAAAACTGTTGGGGCATTTCCCCTTGTAGGACTTCTTTAAAAAATTGTCATTTGGCGCCATTTTGGGAAAATCGCGCGCCCTCACCATTTGACAAAAAGACTGAGATTAACAACAAGTTGGAAGTTGTTCCTTTGTGTTTTATTCAACACATGAAAGTGAAAAACCTAAAACTTGGCAAACCTTCTGCAGTAATTCAACAGGATGACATGTGCCCCTGACTATTTTGGGTTTTAGACACCTTCTCGGTTTTACACGCCGTTTGGGTAAGTGGCTTTTACACACTGTGTTGGGTATACCTTTGTGTGTTTTACACCACGTTTTGGATTTTAGACACCTTTTATGGGTTTTTACACACCTTTCTCTGTTTTTCCATACCGTTTTGGGTAGTAGACACCTTTGTGTGTTTTACACACACTGTTAAAATGTTCCTAATTTTACCAGACTTTACCTTTTAAATTACGGTAAACCCCAATTATTCAATATCTTCGCGCGCTTTCTTACCTATACCTAACATAAAATTACAATTTGGAAGCAGAAAAATGTAAATAAACAGTGGCTAGAAAATAATACTACACATTTTGAAAAAAAGTAGTATTTATATGCTGACCGTTGTTATATTTTCCGTAATATTACGTTCTTTTGTAACTTACTTGTTTTTAATGTAAGAATATGAAATATGAAAATCGTTTTACCAATAAAATATGTGTTTAATAACGTTATAAGTAACATCATTAAAAAAATGCAAAATCTTATTTTCCCTATCATTTTTAAAAATAGTTTTAAAAACTCTTTTCATTTCCTTTTAGGATTTATTTAGTTTAATTTGAAAAAAAGTAGTACACACATATGTTTAATTTTAGCTTCTGTTATCAGTAAAGTCGTGTAGTGTAGTGGATAAGGTTTAGGACTTGTAATCTTAAGGCCCAGGTTCGAATCTATGTAAGGTACATGTATTAAGTTTATTCATATGATGATTAAGTAATTGGTGACATTAGAATGTGTACATTACCATATAAAACAAAGTGTATTTAAATCTTTATTTTTTTTTCACATTTTCCCTTTGTTTATTGCCTTTTTTCTCAAAATTGTTTGACTGAAATATAACTTTTTTACAACCATGTGGTAACGTAAATACAACGTTTGTATGATGCCATAGCTACAACGTGAAAATTTGGTCAGAGGCTTGTAATAACGTTTTAATTGTTAATATTGTTTAAACAAGTCAAAACCAACAATAATGTTGAAACTGAGATTTGACGCCGTTATTTTACGTTCCCTGCAATGGTTTCGTATTTTTACGGCTCCAGTTATTTTACGTTCTGCACGTTGTGAGTCCCAGCTGCCAGTCAAATCCCTGTTTTTTTACAGGTTTATTTTTAACAGTGCACCGTCTTGGATTTTAAACACCTTTGTGGGGTTTACACAACGTTTTGGATTTTAGACACAGTTTCTCGGTTTTACAAACCGTTTTGGATTTTAGACACCTAGGTTTTACACACTTTTTTAGGGTTCTAGACACCTTTCTCAGTTTTACACACTTTGGCGTATTACCATCCTGACTCTCTTATCTGGGACATTGGACATCGAACGAGGGTTAAATGTTTTTACCAAAATCACTGTGAAGGCCATGCGTGCTCTATGTAAACGATCGATTTTGTGTGGCTCCAAATGGCCAAAAACGATGTTAATGTCTCTCAGCAATATAGGCATAACTGCTTCGATCCTCCAAATCCCAATTGACACCAAAATAAACGTTTTTTGAAAGCCTGTTTATCCCTCTTAATATCCAAAGCAAACATTTGAGCATGGGCAGTTCTTAACTATTTGAATTGTTTTTTTGTTATTCTGAATATAGAGTTTTTATTGACTCACACTGTATAAAGTCTAAGGAAATATAAATCTGGATATCCAACTTTCTTTCGAGCATAAGTGATGTTAGTAGATCGTGTCCGCCACATATCAGATCGGTTGTTAGAGCTAGATCATCTGCATAGTTAACACTTAAGTGACCAAAGGGGGGTCTCTATGGACCCTCAAAATTTGTGCACGTGCGATTTTTTCGTCGATTATTTTTGTAATTGTATTACTTTAAATGCGCTTCTTTTCATACCAAAAAAAAATAAAATCGGGCAAGCCGTTAATGAGTCAATTAGTGGGGTTCCACGGACCCCCATCCCCCCCGGCACTAATGCAAGTAGGCTGAGAATATTTAAAAAATCAAAGAACCATAGCATTTTTTGCTGATATTTGTGCACACCACATACATGTAAGTTAAACAATTATTATGGTAACATTGAAAATACTAACCTTTAATAGGTGCTGATAACAAACAATTTTATCGTGATGTTGCTAAACCGTTACTCTAAAAACTCCATGGGAAAATGAACGTGTATATTTTGCAACACCGTAAAAAAATACAGGATTGCCTGAAACTGCAAGTTTTGGTTAAATATATGTAATTTGCATGGGTCATCTAGAGTGGATATAAGCATAAGGTAAGTTGTCAAAAATGTGATGTAAGCCCACGGTTCGTTTGAATTTTCGGTCTTTTTGCCCAGTTTTCGAGTGTTTTAAAAACAATGTTTGCCCCTAATTTGCAGTCCAAATAATAAATTTCAATTTTTATTGCTGATTTGGGGTTGTCTTATGACCCTTCACACGTGATCTAAATTTTGTGAAAAATTCCACCGGGAAAGTGGCTTCCTTGGCCCTTGGGCACTAACGGGAGTAAAAACCCCTTGGTCACTTGTTACTGCCTGTGACATGCTGACTTTGGTTACGTTTAGAACACTTGGGGTTGATGGTGATTCATTGGTTTTTCATGATGTCAAGACTCTCTCTGAGGATTTAATCAACCGCGATTGCAAAGAGAAAGGGAGCAAGAGCATCTCCTTGGAGGATTGCAGTAGTTGTTAAAAACTCCTTTTGCCGGCCCATCCATGGTCTGTACAAAGCTAGATGGGTTATCATACATGATAGCAATTGTCTTGACAGTCTCACCTGGAACACCGTAGAATATGCAGCATTACATCCCCGTTGGCACTGTCAAAAGCATTGGAGAAGTCCATAAAAACAATTCTCAATCTTCTATGATCCTTCTGTGGGCAAGTATCTGAGGTAGTGTTGATCTGCCTTTGCGAAACCCCATTAGGCTCCAGCCATGAGAATGGGGATCTACTGAGGAGTGATTACGTGAGTACCAGTGAGTTGTAGATCTTAGATGGCCCCGTGATGATTTGATAGTGTGTGATTACCTCTGTAGTTTTTGGGGTTGTTGGAGGTCGTCTTTCGTTCGTAGAGGAAGGATGACCGATTCTGGTTTTCCCATTGTAGGTGTTTTACCAAAATTTTATAACAGTTAATCATGGAATAGTGGATTCTTACCATAGTACTGCAGGGATGTTGTCGGGACAAGGCGTTTTTTCTTTGGGTTGGTGTTAAGGTTTGGTCCAAGACAGATCTGAAGCTCCTCCATAGTGAAGGGTCCAGTCGTATGTGAAGGGGTTGTCCGTTATCCTGTATTGAAGGAAGGTTAATGTTATCTGAAGCTACCAATAAGAGAAGAGAACTAACGTGCTCTGAAAACATGTGTCAACGCGCATATACAAACTGTACTACACAAAAGTTTTGTATCTGAATGTATTCATATATTTGAAAAATGATTTTTCACTAAGTCGGATGATTATACTTTCGGATTGTGTTTTGATCACAGAAAAAGTCCCAAAACATTTGAATCAGTTTAAAAGTGACTTATATAGCCTGTGAAACATGTATAGGTTTTCAGGCCCAATTTCGCCAATTTATGTGTTCCATTTTATAAAAGGGGCATTTTATTTAAAAGGCGGGCATTCCTTTTCGAGCGAAATTGAAACGATTGATGTATATTGATATTTGCAATTAGCAAAACGTCATTCAATTTCGATAAAGGGGCGTTTTTGACTTTGTGGAACGGCTGGACCAAGTGCGTAACAAGCTCAATTGATTTCAATTGGATTCGTTTTGCGATTCCATTCATCCTTTCTTATATTTCGTTATTGGGTAAACAAAAGTAAAAAATGATCTTTTGAATTAGAGATTCCACCGCTTAATCATGTAGCCCCAGTGAAAATAATTTCTTCATCAGTCTATTATGTGAGCAGAGTTTATAAAATCTTTTGAAACGCCTTTTTCATCATGGCGATGCGAGGACAATACAATCGAATATCAGACACTGATAGAAAGAATAGGCTAATGATGCCTTTGAAGCGAAGATACTGACTATCTGGAAGTCGCAGAACTCTTAACAGCTTAAGCATTCAACGCAAATACCATAGTGACCACATACCTTCGTGAAGAGCGCCCAGTCGTGATAAGATACCGAAGGGTGTGTGTTGGTCCAAAGAACCAGAAGAGTTGATGACGAGATGCGAGAAGAGCAACTGCAAGGGTTTATATGGATAACAATCCCCTGATGATTTTAAATCAAATGAAACGAATAAGTCTCAGGAAATGACTTCCCAACAAGCCATTTGTGTCCACCAAGCACCTTGCGCGTACTTGGGGTGGCATGCTAATTACGTGAAGATGGCCGAAGATTTGTACCCTGATGAAAGGTAATGCTCCTCGTATTTTGGATTACTGTGTCGAATAGCGAAGAAATGTTTCCTTCAAGATGCTTGGTTAGGACACACCGGTATTTATTCGACAATGCGCGGGTTACAACATTGGACCTATAACGATCTCATGGAGAGCTCCACGGGGAGTGATAACCAGCCGACGGTTGTCCATCACCCAAAGCGGACCAAAAACGTTAATGTCACTTTTTGCCATATCTGGCGAAGGTGGTCTCGTCTGCCACGCAATTTCATCAGAGACTGTTACCAGAGATACTTTTGAGGAGTTCCTGGCAGACACTGTTCAAGAATTGTTCGCAGAGTTTTTTCCAGGTCATGAGCAGGTATATTGACTATACGACCAATGCCCGGACAGCAGATTAGAGCTGAACTTCCGGCAGAGATGCTCAATGGCAACTTTACAATCAAATTGTTGCCTGTTATTCCACATTCTTGAACCCAACCGAGATGGCGCATTCTGCGTTCAAAGCTGGGGTCAAAAGAATGCTGAGCAACCGCAATGGCAAGCGCAGATGGGAGACCGCAATGCAGCAGCTGCAGCTGAGATCAACCTGCAAGTGTGGCGTTTCTCGACGTCTAAAGAAGTTGCCGTCAGAACATCGCTGAAGGCACCTATTGGATAAGTGCTACAAGATGGTACAACCACTCGCAAACTTACCTCCCCAGATGTTTAGCCAGACAGAGAAGTGAGGTTAAAGCATGAATTGAAGTAATTTGAGACGCTATTTTATTATAGTGGACCTCTCCCTTGATAATGAATTTAAAGCAACCTCGGTGAGCAGCCTCAAAGGGACATTTATGAAGAAATAAAGGCCTACCTTAAAGTAAAGTCATCATGATTGCACATCTTTATAGTTTGAAGGTAATTGATTATTGGCTCATGCACACGTGTGCGTTTGCGGGAATATCCATAATAAATTGGCCCCAAGAAATAGAACTTATTACTTCACCTAAAATGATTTGTTCTTGGTTTAATAATGTCAAAGTTTGAAACTTATAAAGGCCTTGATTTTTCGTCGTCAAAAGTTTGGGAAAATTTTAGATATTCATCCTGACGGAGGCTAACACACAAAGATGTTCAGAATTAAACCAAGAGGCAGTCCTTAACCCTCGTTTCTTACGAAAGGGGGGGGGGGGGGTTGGGGGCTTTGGTAACCAACCCCCTTAAGGTTTTTTCCCCGGCTTGCTAAAACCCCCTTTTTTTGGTGGGCCAAATTTTTAATGTAATTGTCAATTGACATGTTACGCTCCTGGTTTTCATGCAAAAACCAAACATCCACCGGGGTATGGTTTATATTAAGATTACAGGGTGATCCCACAGTGATCGATAGGGGGGGGTGGTAACCACCCCCCCCCTCCGGAAGAAAGAGACAAGTACCAACATGTCTAACACAAACACAGAAGAAGCAAACATCAAAGACACGTGATTTTGGTACCAATAGATAGCTATGGTCCTCCTCTTTCCATGATACCACAATGAGTACCAAAATGCAATAGGATGACGTCACAATGACGTCATAAAGTTTCGCATGTCAGCAAAACTGCCATTTCCATAGACACAACAGTTTAAAAAATCCAATTTTCGCCACAAAAAAAAAAGGCTAGGAAAATCAGATTTTCATGCGCGTTTGACTCTACTTGATGGGAAAATGACTAGTGTTATATAATGAAAGCTACATTTTGGAGCTATAAGTAAGGTGTTTGAGTCGCTAAAATTGCGAACTATCTAAGTTCCACCCTATATCAGTATTTCGGACTTTCCTCAACACAATTTATGACGTAATGGTGACGTTATAATGGGCGATGTTGGTACTTATTTTGTTACCAATGGAAAGAAGAAGAAACTCTTAATAAGCCTATCATTTGCGTACAAATTGATAGAATTCGGGTGTTCAGTAACGAAAAATCACAGGGGGGGTGGGAACCACCCCCCCCCCCCCCTTCGGCCAGTTTTGTTACAAAAAATGGCCAGTAGCCGAGGGTTTAAAACACCCTTTCAGTGTCTAAGGCTACGCATGATAATGGGTGACGTCATGTATATAATGAAATGTCAGACAGTACAGTGATGGATAGGAGTTAAAGTCAAACAGAGAATATATAAACAGCAAGATGTACTGTTACAGCAAACATTGTTCATTCGAAAAGAAACCCCATAGCAAATTAATTTGACATTCAATCTATGTGAATGAAACAGCTGTCATTAAGAGAACGTTTAATTTTGTTTGAAAAAATTCGACAGTTATACACTTAGATGATTTTCATATTTCATAGTATGTCGTCACGACTTTACATATTGTCAATTTTTTTAATTAACATTTACAGCTTTGGATAAAGTGAACATGTTGAAGTCGCAAAACAATGCATTGGTAAAGATGAGATGATTAAACTCTTTAAATTGTTTTCAAATGAGTCCACAGACATTTTCGTATTTTTTCCTACATTTTAATCACCATTACTGGCGAAATTAAATTCGAACTCAACATCTAGTCCCAATATTTTTTTTTCTAATTAGGTCATATTTTGAGAAATTACTTTCAATGTGTCCTGATTAAATTTCATAGTTGTTTTTTTACTTTTTTCACACATATAGATATAAGAAATTTCATTAATACGGACTTTAAGCGTTTTTGGCCTCCCGTAAACGTGTTAAAAATTCCAATTGAAATGCAAATCGTTAATTATAATGCAAGCCCGAAATTGAAAATCTATGTTATATTGTTTCGCCCACCGTCCTGTGTACTATATAGCGACAAAGATTGATAATTTTTCATAATAAGTGCGTTAATGGCGAATTGAAAGCATAAAGACGAATTTGATGTTATCTGTACAACTAAAATTGATTGACAATCAACAAAGAAATCGACGCCTCGAATACGCAAATTGTACTGGATTTGGACTGGTAGACGCAAACCGTGCGAAATTGGATTGCTATTTTATTTTTTGTGCGATAAAAGTGCGAAATTGGCGGGAACACCTATATTAACTCGCTGTGTTTTGTTTTACACATACCTGACTATACACACATTCGAATAGACCGTCTTTATTTACGATTTCTACGAGATTTGGAATCCGTACCATCATGAATAATCCTTCCATTTCTGTTCCTGTTTGGTAACTATGATATACGCTGGTGTCCTTCACAAGGGGCATCAATTTCATTAAGCATTTCTAAGTTTTTCTTCGAGGGATAAAACGATTTAACAGCTTCCGTGAAAAGAAATTGTCAGTTATTGCCGGTTTTGTGTTAGCGAAGTTGTTGTACTTTCACAATTCTAACG